>MJUU01071696.1:48645-61674 GCA_002080025.1 Modiolus philippinarum
ATTCCCCTCACAATGAGGAATTGTTTTAAATCTTCTTTTTTTTTCATCATTTACATGCTTTATTGATTTGATTTGAGGTACTCGCTACATATTCCTTGATTACTGTCTTCAGTAGTGTATTTTCCACTGCCATGTCATTATGAACTTTTCTTAGGATTTAATGATACTGGTATCTTCCCAATTGAGGAAGAAAAGGTTAATCATGAAAGATTTCACATGCCTGTCAAGTTTCAAATAAATAGTTTATATTTCAATAGGTCAATAAAAGTATTAAACAAAAATTGAATTTGCAATTATTTGAATAAAGTTTGTTAAACTTCAATATTATCCCTTAAAATTAGTTCAATTTTTTATTTTATAAGACTTGATATACAATTTTTAGTAAAAAATAACACTTAAAGCCTTTTTAATTTCGTTTTCACAACATAGAAAAGGGGAAGTAACTCAACTTCATAATTGCATAATCTAATCCGTTTGTTTTTGTGAACATTTATGAAAATAAGAAGTGATATTCAACGAAAAAAAAAAGAAAAGTATAAAATTTTAGTGTATAATAATACTCTTTCAATTCCTTTGATTCCTTTGATTGGGCTTGTATCTGTCACAAGTCATTTTGGCACGTGCACAGGTAATAAACAGGTAATGCAATCAACAGATGACCGGAAAAAATCAATGGACTACAATATTGTTGCCAGAGGCTATGAATTGACATTTAATTATTACATATGATTATTTTAATAACAAAAATCAAAAGGTTTTAACTAAGAAGGGTAAAAATTGGATAATACCGGCAAGTTGATTTGAAAAACGTTGTCGCCAAAAAAATCGCCAGGAACGATTTTTTGTCGCCAGAATGAAAATAAAATCGCAAATTGCGACATTGGCGAAGCCCAGCGCGAACCCTGCATATTTAGTATGTGGATTGATCATATTAGCTGAACATCATTATGCAAATTTCCCTATGGTTAGGTCAAAGGTCAAGGTGACAGAGGTCAAAATCTAGATTTTGCTACAGCTTTATGATTACAATTGCTAGAGGCCTGATATTCTATATGTGAGAAGATCTAATGGAGCTATTTTTGTACAAATCCACCGAAAAAAAAATTGGGTCAGGTCTAAGGGTTTTATTGCAAATTTGAAAACTTCAACAAAAACTTGAACATTGCCTATATTTTTTCAACCAGATATGACAGGACCTTCATATTTGGCCTGCATATTGGTCATATGAAGCTGAAAATCTAGATTTTGCTTTAGCTGCTAGAAGCTTCATATTCTATATGTGAATAGAATTTGCTTAGCACAAACCCACCCAAAAATCAGGGTCAGGTCAAGGTCATTGAGTGCAAATTCGAAAATTTTAACAAAAACTTTAACATGGCNTGTCTCGCCTTCAGCGACTTTCGTCGCAGGCGAGACAAAAATACATATGCATGTTGTTTTTTTTTCAAATTTGTTGTTTGCCTCTGTTCAATGCTATTTGCTTTTGCCTAAAGTAGAAATTTTCTGATACAATACATGTATTTTATTTTTACCTGACACCAAATCATCCGCATTAACACTATTTTTACGAATTTTGTCAGTCTGACTAGCTTTATCATCCAATTTCTTCTGAGGAGGATCTATAAATACTGTGATTGGTTTCTGTACTTTTTGAATCAGATTTTTCTTCTGTGGTTTCTGTAAAAAAATGATTTGAACATAAAATATACTTATGATTTTTTTTATCAACCACATTGTTTCCTATCTTTTCCTTTTTTTCTTTTAAAGACATAAAAATCAGACATACAAGAAACAAATTAATTCATTAAATAATTAAACACAGGTAATCAATGATTACAAAGATTGCCTCACTGTGGCATATGGTCACATTTCTACAAGTTTGTCTTGATGCTGCATTAAGATTAGAGACGGAGTTTACATTAACATACAACATACAGTAAATGAAAACGGAACTATGATATAAAATTGAATATTAAGTAAATCAATGTAGGTAAAATGACATAACTTTACCTTGATACTGATATACCATCTGAGGTCCATGCAAATAAAAGGTACTAAGATCCTACAATGTACAGTAACTGAGATCTGAATGCAAATCAATCAAGTGGAAGATGTAGGCAAAATTAACCCTATTTGACCTGACACTAAGGTATCATCCCTGATACATGTATATACAAAGTTAGATGACCCTACCCTGTACAGTGACTGAGATCTGAATGTAAGTCATCAAACGGAAAATGTGGGCCTGGATGTTGATGTACCATACATGCAAGGTTAGGTGATCCTACGATGTAGGGTAACAGAGATATGAACTCAGACATAAACTTGAATGCAAGTCATCATGCAGAAAATGTGGTTCAAAGTGACCTAATTTTGCCTTGATTATGAACTACATGTACCACTAAAGATGCATGCACATGCAAGGTTAGATTATTCTATCTTGTACAGTAACTGAGATATGAACAATGACCTAAAATTAAATTTAAGTCAATCAAGCAGAAAATATAGGTCACCTAATAAAGAAACCTAATTTTCCTGCAGGCTGCGAGTCAACCCAAGATGCACCTGCATGCAACTTTTGATGACCCTACCCTTCATAGTTCTCAAGATACTGTAAAGGTAGAAATATTTGAGGTGGATTAAATTTCGTGGGAAAAATTTATCAACAAATTTAAATACTGATGAATTTAATTCTAGTAATATTAATTACAGTAAAACTTGATTTAAGAGGTCACCTTTGGGAGTCAAACTGGTTTTTTAAGAAAGGTGGCCTTTAAAACAAGGTTTAATTTACTGTGAAAGTACTTTTATTCGTGGATGCCAATTTTCGTGGATTGCAGACAAGTCGTAAGTTCATGGGTTCTTAAATTCGTGGTTTGAGACTTTCCACAGTACAAATCAACGGGATATTTGTATTTCGTTGGGTAACAAATTTCGTGGTTTAAGTCAACCATGAAATCCACGAAAATTGGTACCCCACGAACAATAATACTTTCACAGTATATGAAATATACTATGAAGGGAACTATAAAAGGTGACCTTTAAAATGAGGTGGCTGTTTATTTAAGGTGACCGCATAGGCAAGTTTGACTGTACTATATATTATTATGAATTCCACGAAAATTTGTCCACACAAAATAGTTTTAAAGGTTAAATCCTCAAAATTTTATCCTTACGAAAATAAATAATAATACAGTATATATTCAACATTTCAAATGCAGCTGTGGAGGCGGACATAGATACCAAGGGTACTCCAATATTCCCCCTCAACTTCGTTGAGGCGAACTAAAAATTATTGACAAAAGGATATCAATAACATAAAATGATGTAAAATGAGAAAAATAATGTGGACTTTTCAACGAAAAAGTAATGATTTAAAAGAAGCAAGCACTCTTAATCATTATCATCATGATCTGTGCTCCACCTTCCACAAAAACTACTCGAGACACTGACATAAACACAAAACTTAATATAGCCACTGCAAGTGCTGTTTGATATACCTTGCTTTAATGTACATTTGTACTTACAACAATTTTACGGATAGGTGATATTGGTGCTCCAGTTGAGTACTGAAGTGTTTGCAGAGTCTTTCTGTTTTCATGTTGATTCTGAAAAATACAATACATTTAGTAAATACTTTATCTATAATGCTTAAATATTCAGTCATCATTCACTTAGGAAACATAAATCTGATAACTCTTCATATCCTTAATGTACATGGTACAGAGGATTCCTGTTAATTGCATACCTTATTTGTAAGGAAAAAATATGCAATTAACAAGAATATTCTATTAAGAGGAGTTTTCAATCTTGCTGTAAAAACATATCATTTAACTTGAAAAGTGTCAAATGATGAGTTAACCATTAAACAAACACAGAGATTACAGTCTGTTTTTACAAAATTATTAATTGATTTGACATTTCATAATTAGATATCTCATTTTAATTAGTTTTTTTTTCAGAATAATTTAATAAAAAATATTTACTTTTAATGTTAAATTTCACAAAACATGTCTTGATTTGAAAATAAAACTATTCAATCAACAGGATTTTTTTAACTATTCAATATGCAATAAAAAGGAATAAATAATATAGAAGCATATAGTAAATGATTTTGTGCAGCAGAATTGTATGCAATTAAGAGAAATATGCTATTAAAAGGTATGCAATTAAATGGAGTTGACTGTATCTGTTTAAAATGGACTACTGATAGATATTTATCAAATTCTGAAAGCGCAATAAACTGAAGGTAAATAAACAGTTGACACAGGATCTGTACATTGATCTAAAGCAGCAGCCATTATAAAGAAATCCAAGTCTTCAATTGTGTGCACTACCACCATGCTAAAAAGTTGATGTGATAGTTCATACACGACTCAAGAGGGGACAAAGCCACCTGACATCTGGATGTATCCTCAAGAACAACTCAACTGCATGTAAAATATCAGGCAGAATAAAAAAAATCTTGTTTCCAGTAACCCGACCGACCCTAGATTTTTGGGGCTAAAAATGCCTGCCCTAAAGTTTTTTTTGGCAATTTTTAAAGAAGCACTGTTTAAGTCCAGAAGTTACTCTTTATAGTCTATGTAAAAAGTTTTGAAAAAAAAATGGCTTCCTAGGCCAGAGTTTTTTTATTAATTGGTATACGGGAATTTTTTTTTAAAAATTGGGTAGGAAGGACGAAATAAAAATAAAAATAAAACTGCCAAAAAGCTCCAGTCGACAAAAAAAATAAAAATAAAAGATAAATCGTCGAAATATTTTTTATTTTTGAATTTCTGAACAAATTGCAGTTTAAATGTCACGTTAACCATTTTATAAGCTGCAATGAATTTATATCAATTTGCTTTTGTTCATTTATTCCTGAAAACTTGTATGACAACTCCAATTTGGAGTGTCATCAATTTCAACTGTATGCCATCGTCAACAGTAAGTAAACGACAAGAGCATATACAAGATCAAAGGCCTGGATCAAATGTGTTAAAAGTAAGTCCGAGAAAGTGAGAATGCTGAAAGACATGGAATAAATTTGTATATCATAATTAAGTGGCATGATTGATATTAAGAAACTTTTTTATAGAGGTTTTGAAATCTAAATTTAACCCACTTTCTTTAATATACAAGTAGCAAATCAGTCGTTGCAGTGTTCGCCTCTTGAAAGTTTTTGAAAATATTTTCCTTTTAGTGCAATAGTCACTAACATTTTCATTAGCACCATGCCACTAATTGAATTCAATCGTAATATGACGTTGATCAACGGTAAAATCTTGATGTTGTTGCATAAAAAAGACACAAATTTTTGTGTTCATAGTTTGAAATTATTGTGACCATATTTTCCAATAGATCTTTCAACAGTTTTATAATTTTCTCAAGGATACCTTCCCAAATTAAAGCAACTTTGGGATAATATACAAAATCATTGGCATCAACTTAGAATACAAATAAAATGTACAAGATTTTGTCTTTATATTGACAGACTAATATTATACTAGTACCTTGTCACCAAGACATACCCATCGCCTTCAAAACTGAAGTATTTTGTTCAGATGCTGATGATACATGTGACACTGCTTCAAAAAAAAAACCAACAACAAGGACGATTTGAAACACCCAATTATTTGTTGTACATCTTTGAAAGCAGTCCACTTTTCGATGGTTTATCATGTATCCATAACGAGAAGCCGGCAACAGGTCACCGACATTCGTCCAATATTGTTTTCAACTTTTAAAACAGAAATGGTTATTGACACGAAGTTGTTAATCTGTTATCGGACGTTCTTCTCAGACTCTGCTTATTAAAGAGTCTGTTACCATTCCATTTGACAGTAAACAAGAGGCTCTCAAGAGCCTGTATCGCTCACCTGGGACCTGCAGCACTATAATTCCAAATTGATGGTCCATCTTTGGTGGTGTATGTACATAAGAATCAGAAACTTTTTATAAAATTTAAATTAAAATTGTTCAAGCAGTTTCAGAGAAGATTTTTGAATGCAGTTTCCAAACTTAAGGTACTAAGTTAATCTACGTTCCCTGCTGGCGGCTATTTAAAGTAAAACTTTGAAGAGGGTCACATAAGGACTATCATATCAAAATTCTACTGAAATTGTTCAAGCAGTCTCAGAGGAGAAGATCTTTTTATGCATTTCCCACTGGGTCCAATGTTTAACTATGTTTTGCTACTGGTGGCCATGTCGGAAGACTGATCAGCACCAAAGTAACAAGCTTGGTCAAATCAAAATCTCACAAGTTTCATTTATGCAATGTTTAAATTGAATCCATTCAATGGTTTTCCATGATATATTTGTATGCATTTCCCCATTGCTGGCAGCCATGTTGGATGATGGATCAGTCTCATAAGCAAAGTTTGGATTACGCAGTTCTCTAGAAGAAGATCTTTTGTTAATTTAAGTTCACAGCTGGTGACACTTGGTCAGCACCTGACAGGCATCATTCATGTCATGTTTGATTTAAATCCATTTAGCAGTTCTGTAGAAGATCTTTGTGTGCATTTCCCATAGGGTCCAATGCTGTCTGTCATGTAAGATGACAGATTGGCACCAAAGTAATAACACTTGGTCAGCACCTCATAAACATCATTCATGCCATGTTTGGTTCAAATCCATTCAGTGGTTCTAAAGTAAAAGTTCTTTGTATGCATTTTCCCATAGGGTCCAATGTTAAAATTAAGATCCCCGCTGGCGGCCATGTTGGATGATGGATCGGCACTAAAGTAACAACACTTCATCAGCACCTCATAAGCATCATTCATGCCTAGTTTCGTTCAAATCCATTTGGTGGTTCTCAAGAAGAAGTTCTTTGTATGAATTTTCCCATTAGGTCAAATGGTAAACTAAGTTCCTCGCTGGCGGCCATCTTGGAAGCGGTTGGAAAACTTAAATGTGTTCAATAAAATATAGTCCTTAACATGCTGAACATTTTTGCATTTTAAACTTGACTTCTATCTCAAAGCGTTTTTGAAATATAGGACAAAGTAAAAAATCATGAAAAATTTGACCAATAAAGGATCACAACTCATATATAGGTACTTGGATTTTCTTCAAAATATCCATGTGGGTAGATCTTAACATGCTGAACATTTTTGCAATTCAAACTTAACCTCTATCTGTTATAGTTTTTTCAATAAAAAATAAAAAACATCAAAATTTTGAAAATCTTACGGAAAAAGGGCAATAACTCTTAGACGGGTTGTCAGATTTTCTTCAAAATTTCAGCATGGGTAGATCTTCTCATGCTGATCATTTGTATCACGTCAGATTTTTGATATCGTTAACGGTTTTTGAGTTATTTGCCAAAAACTGTAATTTACCCCCTATGTTCTATTTTTAGTAACGGCAGCCATGTTGTTTGACCAAAGACATACAAAATAACAAATTTGAAACTAGATACCCTAGTGATGATTCAGTTAAAGTTTGGTTCCATTTGACCCAGTGGTTTCAGAGGAGAAGATTTTTGAAAGTGAGCTAACAACAGACGGACGACGGACAGACGAACGGACGGACGACAGACACCAAGTGATGGCAAAAGCTCACCCTGGCATAGCCAGGTGAGCTAAAAATGTCAAGAAACTTCGCCAGATAAAAAGTTTTAACCTTGGTACGAGAAGGCAGGGAATCAGTCTAAAAAAAGGCACTTCCGGTCTTCATTTTCGGTTTGGGTGCATCAAATTCCGACCAGATTTGAAGAGATCTTTTGTATTTTGTCATCTTCTCTGTGCCCAAATGAATATAATCTTTATAATACAGATGAAAATATTATTTTTTGGAATCATTTTGGATGGGAGTCGGACGGAAAAAATAAAAATAAAAGACCATTTTGAATTTTTATTTTTATTTTGAAAACAGCAAAATTAGGGTCGGCGGTCCCTTAAACCAACTAATAAAAAAACTCTGGCCCTACCGACCCCAATTTTGAAGAGTATGTTACCGTAAACACAGTTTTTCTTTAGGCCTCAAGTGATTAAGTATTGTAAGTTTTGTACAATTCAAACAAGTCAGTGGAGCATAACTGCGAGGGCATAGATATTAAATGCCACTGAAACTGATCTGTGCTGATGCAACTGCATACCAAATATCAATGGGCTACCATGAAAAGTTGATGTTAAACAGACACAACATTTGATTATAAGAGCAAATTTCAAAGTCAGTGGAGCGTGAACTAGTATATATATATATATATATCAAATAATCATAAAATAGGATCTGTCTCCTGTGATAAATAGGTATTGGAACTGGTTTGGTTTTGATATAATGCAGAGTTCCCACAAACAATCTGAGAAACAATCTTAGTGTTCCCGCTAGCCCATTTTAGAAAGGCGCCGCGCCCTTGATGCCCTTTGCAGTGCCCCTGATACCATTTCAGCGCCCCTGATGCCCTTTGCAGTGCCCCTCATGCCCTTAACATCACCCTTTCTGTCCTCATCCTTTACTTCAAGATCGTATGTGGTCGTTTTGAAAGTTACAAATCGGCAAACATTTGTGAATCAATTATCTATTTTATGGCCTCAGTAATTAGTGTTTGAATAGTTGTAACAGCTGATTGACCTGTCACTTTATAGTAATTGCCCAATTACAGCAATTTTCTTATTACTGAATGCACTCACAATAGAAAATTTGGTATACGTAGCTCTCCAGGTTCTCAATAGAAGTTTGACCGTCAAGGTAGAAAGGTCACATACCCATTCATTGTATTTGTCCTGGATATGGGCCAGTTTACCTGGTGTCAATTTCATCAGGAAACAAGTCAAGTTCACCCAAACTTGTTTTTGATATTGAAATAGCCATTTAAGAATAAACATGCATTTTTTCACTAATAAGGTTAGAAATCATTACTATTTAAATTTAGTCTATATAAAGTTCATCCCTTCTCTTTGTTTGTTTCAATACATAATAATAGTTCAGATGTACTTTATCTCTGTGGATTAAATCAACATCAGGTAAATTGGCACACACCCAACTACATTTGGTGACCTTTCTACCTTGAAGGCCAAACTGATATTGAAAAACCTATTTAATTACCTGGAGAGCTACCAAAAATCCTATTGAAACTGCATTCAGTAAAAGGAAAATTGCTGTAATAACTTTATTACACCTTTCCTTGTTAATAAAAGAATTATCTGAGCCGTTAATTTACTCCATCGGCAATTTAAAATGTCAGCCATTTACCTGTGCTTACCTGTAACTCTTTCTGTCACGTGCAGTAAATGAGTTATACTTTGNCCTGTATCGCTCACCTGGGACCTGCAGCACTATAATTCCAAATTGATGGTCCATCTTTGGTGGTGTATGTACATAAGAATTACTGTGAAAGTACTTTTATTCGTGGACATCAATTTTCGTGGTTTTGTTAAATATCACTATTTCGTGGGCACTTAAATTCGTGGTCTCGAATTCTATGCATTAAACTACATGCAAAAAAGACATTTCGTTGGGAACTTAATTTCGTGGTTAATACCAACCACGAAATCCACGAAGATTGGAACCCCACGAACAATAATACTTTCACAGTATACAGCATTTTTCTAAATTTGATTGATAGTAAAAAATATTCTGCTTCAATTTCAAACATGAAACAAACAACAACAAACATAATTTTTAATTATTTGCAAATAATTTTTCTTTATATTAGCTAAATCATATTGTCTTCATTTTATAATATAAACTTTCAATTCCTCTACTTCCATGTAAAAGAAATTTGCCAAGATTACTCTATTTGCTTCGATAAGAAATTGGAACAAACTCTAAAGGAATAATAGCCAAAGGAACAGAAATGCATTCTAATTCTATCATAAAATTAATACATTTGCATTATGATACAACTTTTGAATAGACAATTACCACACATAAGTGCCCTTTCCATGTAATGATATAAAAAGTTTAATAATCATTTGAGTAAAATGGCATCTGCACAAAAAATGCTCTGATTGCCTTGTGGTTAATAACCCTACAGCTTTCTTTTGGAAATTAATGTACCTTGAGAAAATAAATGACAATGGAACAGAACTTAATTCTTGATCTATCTCAAAGGTAACATGTTTACACTACTAACATATTTTAACAGGCTAATAATCTTAAATTTTCTCAAAAACAGTTAACAACCAGCTGAAAATGCCCACAACACATTAACTGAAAAGGTCTTGCCCCCCTCATATAAATATATATGAATGTATTTTGCTGATATATAAAAGATAGTGTTTTGTACGCCTTTTAAATTATCGATCATCGCACGTAAGTGCCCATTTCCTATTTCAGTCAGCGCGCTAAAGTGCCCTTTTCAGGACTGGCACCCTGTCCCTTTTAAATCCTAGCTGGAACACTGATCTTATATGTAATACATGTAATAATCTATTTTTAGCAACCCTAACCTTGACTTTGAGGGTACTAACCCAGAAATTGATAGGGTTCTGCCTTGGGTGATAAGCAAGCATGTGACCAAGTTTGAATTTGATCTGATGCAGGATACTTAAGTTATTATCCGGAAACCAAAATTTTATTGAAATTTTAGTATATTTTTAGCAACTGTGACCTTGACCATGGGGGTACCAGTCGGAAATCAATAGGGTTCTGCCTTGGGTGATTAATAATCATGTGACCAAGTTTGATTTTGATCCGATGTATCAAGTTATCATCCAGAAACCAAAATTTTATTGAAATTTTAGTATATTTTTAGCAACTGTGACCTTGACCTTGGGGGTACCAACCCAGAAATTGATAGGGTTCTGTCTTGGGTGATAAGTAAGCATGTGACCAAGTTTGATTTTGATCCGAAATAGGATACTCAAGTTATCATCCGGAAACCAAATCGATGGACGTACAGGTGGATGTACTGACGTACGGATCAGGGTAAACTTAATGCCCCCGACTGCCTAGCGGCCGGGGCATAAAAAAACTTAAACAATTGTGAATGCAGCGGCCATAATCGCCATAGTACCTAAGTCTCTCCTTTTTTTACTTTTGTTGAAGGTTCAACAAAACAGTACATCAACAATACTAAGTAGTGAGTCTTCCAAGGAAGATATGTGCTGCCTGCATTATAACGCAAAAAAATATTACAATTGGACATTCGGAAAGATCCAAACTCTGCTACACAGTATACATTATATGTAGGTTCTCATACTGATATTCTATGCGAAATTTCAGAAGGTTGGGATATATATGTTTATGTGGTTCCTGCCAAAAATGTGAAAGAAATTATGTGACGCCCACAGCATATCAAGAAGTGAAAAAAATTCTAAGTTCCGTTAAGTGGGCATTCAAGAGATTTAAAACTCTCTTACACAGTATAGGTCCCCAAACTGATACTCCATGCCAAATTACAAAAGGTTTGGATATGTGGTTCCTGAGAAAAATGTGACAGAAATTTTCAAGAAATGAAAAAAATTCAACGTTCCTTCAAACAGGAAGTGGGCATTCCAGAAATTCAAAACTCTCTTACACGGTAAAGGTCCCCATACTGATACTCCATGCCAAATTACAGAAGGCTAGGATATGTGGTTCCCGAGAAAAATGCGACAGAAAATTTTTGTGATGCCCATGGCATTATCAAGAAGTGACGAAAATTCTAAGTTCCGTCATACAGGATATGCGTTCTAGAGATTCAAAACCCTCTTACACGATATAGGTCCCCATACTGATACTCCAATGTCTCCATGCCAAATTGCAGAAGGCTGAGATATGTGGTTTCTGAGAAAAATGGGACAGAATTTTTTGTTACGCCGATGCAAGACAACGGATAGTGATCCCTATATGTTGCCACTGCGTGAACGCAGGCTACACAATAACAGTACTTCCTGCAAAGGGATATGGAATAAAGCAATGGAGATCAAGTCCCAAATAATTACTAGAGGTTGTCTAGTAACAGCTATGCCTGCACTCCCTGTTTGACACAGAAAACAGTTGTTATACACCCTGGGCATAATTTTTCTCAATAATTTTTACTTTAAACTATTAATAGTGGTTAATTTTACTAAAGAATTCTAGGAAACATGGTTGTTAGACAGACTTCCAAAATAAACTGGAATTTACCAAAATTGGAATCAATTTTTTTTTGAAATCCAATTTATGAAAATGTTTGGCCTAAACTACACAAACAATCTAAGTACCGTTGCTAGGTAGAATTAAACTAGAGGCTCCCAGGAGCCTGTATCGCTCACCTGGCTTTCAGTTGCCACAATCAAGGTGACAATGTAAGTTATACAGCTCAAACTTTCGTAGGTCGAACACCTCCAATATCTTGAACAGTTTTTAAAGTCTGATCATGTTTTATTATATTTCTTTGTTGGGATTTTTTGATAAAAAAACGGTCTTGCTAAGGACCACTTTTGACACCAGTTTTGAAGTCGAGACGTCATTTTGTAAATGGCAGTCAACAAACAATTTTCAACATCAGTTTTGAAGTCGCAACATCAATATCTATTTGGAAATCAAATTTCATTGAAACCGGACAATGTTGAATTTTCCCGCCTTTTTTGGCGGCCATTTATTGAAAATAGCGGCCAAGAATCAATTTTCAACACCGGTTTTGAACTCGCAACATCAAGATCTATTTGGAAACCAAATTTCATTGAAATCGGACAATGTTGAATTTTCCCGCCTTTTTTGGTGGCCATTTTGAAAATGGCGGTCAAGGAACAAATTTCAACATCAGTTTTGAACTCGCAACATCAAGATCTATTTGGAAACAAAATGTCATTGAAATCGGACAATGTTGAGTTTTCCCGCCATTTTTGGAAGCCATTTTGAAAATGGTGGTCAAGGAACAATTTTCAATACCGGTTTTGAACTAGCAAAACATCAAGATCTATTTGGAAACCAAATTTCATTGAAATCGGAAAATACTGAATTTTCCCGCCTTTTTTGGCAGCCATTTTGAAAGTGGCGGTCAACGAACAATTTTCAACTTCGGTTTTGAAGTCGCAACATCAATATCTACTTGCAAACAAAATTTCATTGAAATCGGACAATGTTGAATTTTCCCGCCTTTTTTGGCGGCCATTTTGAAAATGGCGGTCAA
>MJUU01071696.1:87339-102061 GCA_002080025.1 Modiolus philippinarum
AAACCTTATTTTTCATTTGAAAACTTTCGACTTCCAGGTACATTGTAATATCAAAGTTTGCCGGAAAGTCCGGAAAATTCTCCGGTTTTATGCAAGAACCGGAAGCGTGGACGCGCAGCCTGTGGGCTACACATCCACGCGGCGTGGACGCCCAGCCACTGCCTTTTATTTACCATGCTTTAAATTTTTATGACACCCCGCTTGCTTTATGCCAAATTACACACATGACTTTCTTAGATGTTTTTATGTATGTAATATTTCTTTTTAGTATATGTATAGTACCTTGTCTTAAAATTATGTAGACTTTTTATGTGCATGTTTGGATAGGGTCTGTAAGTCTCGTCATGTGACACTGAGAAATCACGATAAGTCTGCAATTTGAAAAAGTCTCCCGCCAAAATTTGACGTTGCAGGATTATGACGTTCAAAGTTTTTGCCTGAAACGTCATACGTTTTTGTTAAAAATGCAACTTGCGGGTACAAATTATGTACCCAGAAGTTCCAAAAATGGACGAGACTTACAGACCTTCAGTCTGCTCCGTTAGGCACTAGTCCGATGCCCAAGACTAGTAAATTTGAATTGGGACTAGTTAATTTTTTCAACCACTAGTCGACCGGACTAGCAAGAATTTTTAGTTACAGAAATTTTATAATGCACTTTCTAGACAACATGCTAAATCTTCATTGCCTTTCATCACAATAAAATTTTATCAATTTTTTCGGACTAGTAAAATGGGATTCAGACTAGTTAATCTGTTTCCTCAACTAGCCCGAAGGACAATTATGGAAAAAGTTTTTGGTGCAGACTGGACCTTATATGTATGCAGTTTTATCGTGTTCATGTATCTTAACTTATTTTAGTGCTTATTTGTCTTAACTTATTATGTAGTCGGTTTTAAAAGCTCTACAGAGCTTACATTTTATTGTTGTACTTATCAGACTTTATAATAAAATTTACTTGACTTTTTTAAGGTTCATCTTAACAAACTCAACAATATGGCTACAATGTTGATGTGATCTTTCACATGAGCAGAACAAAGCTGAGAACAAATATCAAGGTATTAAGGCTGGCACTACATAGCTATGCAATTATTGAATTACATTTTCAAGAAAATAAGGTAAAAACTTTCCTGACAAAAGCGGTGCATTTTTTTCTATTTCTCGTGACGTCCAAAATAAAACAATCTTGCAAGATTGGTTTGAAATATTCCCGTGAGTGTTGTCATTATTACCTTTGTCATCAGTGATTTAAATGCTTAATTTACCTGGATTTTATGGGGGTTGTCTCGAACTGTTTGACTGTCTTTGTTTATTTTTTGGCTTCTGCAAACACGGAGAAAAAATGCACAGCAAAACCAAAACATTTCTTTGAAATTATTTTTTTAAAACTGAATAATAAAATTATATCTATGCAGTGCCAGCCTTAAATTTTTATAATGTTTTATAGTTTTGTCTGTACTCATGTAAAATCTACCACCGTAAATGGGGACTAGGAGAACGAGTTGTTATGATGAACCTAACGTTCTACATCATTTCTTTCATTTGTGAAGTCCCATCTTTCACTTCACGTTGATACTTTTGGTAGTCTTACTCTTTAATTACCTGTCTTGTTAGATCAACTGGCTTATTGGCGTTTTTAACTGAATTTGCTGGTATGTTTTCGACTTCGTTTGGCTGTTGAAGTGTTGTTGACGCCATGACTGATGATTGAATTTCCCGCAATGTTTATCACGTGATAAGACAAAAGAAAAGCATAAAAACATATATACATATCCGAGCTTGGTAAAAATTGTATTTCTTTTGATTAATAAAACATCTTGTGCGTTCTTTGATTCTAATAAAACTTTCTATTTTTTATTAAATGCAAAGTAACAGCTTTTTCATGACTGTGACGAGAATTTCTGCATGAAGGGTGTACTCTAATGGGGTCCCTTCCCCCACTTCAGCCAAAGCAAGGATTTATAATAATTCTCATTATAGGCTTGTTCGCGAATCCAATCAGTGACGTCACCAAATTAATTTTTTGGTTGGCAAAATTGTATTTCAGGAATTTTCATTGTATTGCAATGGGGCAGAATTTTATTTTTTTTTAATAACTTTTTACATACTAGTCCGATTTTGGATCTGTAAAGTTACTTTTTCTAAATTTCCCCTGAATAATTTGAAATGTGTATTTCAAATATTTGGATATTGTCAAAAANGTAGAAAATATCTGTCCCTTGCTCCAACGTTGGATGATGTCATTTTTCCTCCGGTTGACCCCAGATGACCTCGTCTAAATGACGAGTCAAATCCGGATTGGAAACGATGCGCAACCCATGTATGGGGTCCCTTCCCCCACTTCAGCCAAAGCAAGGATTTATAATAATTCTCATTATAGGCTTGTTCGCGAATTCAATCAGTGACGTCACCAAATTAATTTTTTGGTTGGCAAAATTGTATTTCAGGAATTTTCATTGTATTGCAATGGGGCAAAATTTTATTTTTTTTTAATAACTTTTTACATACTAGTCCGATTTTGGATCTGTAAAGTTACTTTTTCTAAATTTCCCCTGAATAATTTGAAATGTGTATTTCAAATATTTGGATATTGTCAAAAANATGGATACTTAACAAAACCATACAAGTTAATTGAAAATGACATTTTTATGACCCTAATTAATGATTACGATTTCTTGCCAGCCAAAAGGCTCCACAGGTAAAAATATCGAGGTTGTGACGTCACGGCGAATAACCCTATAGGATTGTTTTTAACAGCGTCGTCATAATTATTATCAACCAATCAGGTTATTTGTTATCGTCTAGTCACGTGATTTAAGTGGTTGAAAACAAATGGATTTTACCTTACATCACATGCTTAAATGTAACATGCCATAAATATTTGTTCTACCAGATAATTCCAATAATGCCATAATCCTAATTCCAAAGTTTCATGAATGTATCACAATTCCTTCATATAGAAAATTAAAGCTGAAATTTCCATTCGGAAATATGCATATTATGATGATGTTATGGAAAACCCAGAGAGTTCTGAAAGTCCTTCAACAACTTGATTACTTTTCTTGTGACGTCACCAGGTAAAAAAAAACAACAAAATAAGTCCTTGGTCATTTATAAACACTTTAAAAGAGCATTTTCCCCCTCATACATTGAGTCTTACTGGACAAAATAAATATATTTAAAGTTATGAAAGGCGTACCATCAGGCGTGCACTTCAAATGTACCTTGATGAGAGAATGTGATGGGACCGATAGGGAAAAACTACAGAAGATATGTGCCAGCAGATAGCAGAACAGTACCCAATGTATATACAGCAGTAATACAAAACAGCCCTTTTAAGGACTACCAAAAAACATTTCAAAAAGAATCTTAGTTGATGCTGGAACTAGTCCCATGGTTGTAAATTTGTGTATCATGTCATACATGGATACAAAAAAAATATTTCCTATTAAAACCTACATGTTTACCCAAGCCAAGTTTCAAATATTAATTACATGTTACAACGTTCAAAGAACACCTATAAAAACACACCCCAAGCTAAGAACAATTCTTAAATTTTCTTTTTTTTTTCACAATTTCTCAATATAACTTCAAAAAACTAAAAAATAAAATAATAAAATCAATTTTTAACATTTTATAAAGTATCAAATCTTCACTATAATGCATTTCATAGAAATATTTAGAACAATCCTTGGACAATCCTTGGATAGAATCCTTGGATAAAATTTTTATCCAAGGATTGTTAACAATCCTTGTGTTCAAGGATTGTTGGCATACAAGTTAATTGATCCCGCCTGACTTACTCTCCTACTATATTTTACCAAAATTGTCGAAGTTTATGCCCATAAAGTAAGTGAAAATAGCTCTACAGTGAAAAAGTGACCTTCCAGTTTATATGTTTCTTTTGGAAAATCAAAGAGGACAATATTTCATGATAATCAACACATTTTATTCCGTCCTTGGAGGGGGGGCAAAGCTTGGACTACCATCACTCCTATACTGTCGATTCAGATCAGACATGGTTGAAACATGCAAAATTTTAAATGGTATATAGACAAACTGGTGTGTGAATATAAATTTCAAAAGAATCCTTCTATTACAAGGGACATCGATGGCCAAAAAATTGCATAAACAAGAATATGTGTCTAACAGACAAAATGCCCCCCCCCCATACTATCATGCTTTTTCCCATGATCAGTGAAGCATGAAGTTGGTTGCATTGATAGCATTTTATTATGATTTTTGTTTAATTATACCCTAATGTGCAATATATAAAATTTCACGATAAAAGCATACATCCTTCAAAAAAAACTTCAACATGAGGGTAAACCTTCCCTTACAAAAGTATAAGGCTTCTGGCACACAGTTGTGGACAGTTTGTGGCAAGTCTGCAGGAAGCTTCCGGCAAATTTGCCAGAAATGCGTTTTTCGCATGCAAATTAGTTTCCAGCACACTGTTTCTGGCACACTTGCGGTACAGTTCTAGCACATTTGCGGTGCAGTTCTGGCACTCTTGCGGTACATTTCCAGCACACTTGCTGCACAGTTCTGGCACACTTGCGGTATGGTTCTGGCGCACTTGTGGTATAGTTCTGGCACACTTGTGGTGCAGTTCTGGCACACTTGCGGTATACTTTTGGCTCAGTTCTGGCACACTTGTGTCACAGTTCTTGTACACTTGTGTCACAATACTGGCAGTTGAGGAATATTTCGTGTTTGTATCATATACCATTGCAGAGAAAACCTTGACTAAATACTAAGAAAGTACTATTATCCTGGATGGAAAGGAGAGGGCAAATTTTCATGGACTTTGTGGTAAACTGAAATCTGTTCTTTGAAATGTATTAAAAATGTGTGGTAGAATAAAAACTGGTCTTTAAAAGTTTTAAGGAAAATAATGAAAATTTGAATCAAATATTTTCGCAATCCAATTACTGAAATAACTGTTTTTACTGACATATGTTTTAAAAAAAGTATGGTTGCTAGTCAATATTCCAATAGATAATTAAGTCTCAGGAAACTTACCAATTTACTGGTATAAAAACTTTGCTAAAATATTTAATGACTGTATGCAAAAATGTAAAAAAAATCTTTGACATTTTCAGGAAAACAATTCCAAAGATGGAACTTGAATCGAAATTCTTTAAACTTTTTGAACAGTTGTACACTAAATGCAATGATTGTTCATCAAAATGAGACTAATCGATCCAAAAATGCAGGAGAATATTTTAGTCACAAGTAAAATGCTGTGCTGTGGACATAGACAGAGTCAACAACATTATCCCCAAACTTACATTCAAAATGGCAGCGATATTAATTATTTAGCTGAACTAGCATTAATCAAAGATTTGTGTAAATTGCACTAGCTATATATATATTTATAGCTGTAAAGCAGGGTCTTATAATTATAATTATTTATCTTGTAAATACTTTATATTGTATGCAGCCAATTTGATTGATATGCTGCATGTATATCTGATCTGTATATTACTTTTTTATGTTTTGTAATATGCAGTCTTGTATTTTGTGTACCAGAATTGCATAAATAAGATTCACACTTACCATAAACATTGATTACAAAAGTCCTTTTCATATATCATTACACAAGAAATCATGTCCTCTATTAAACACAACTGAACTTTGTTTACCTGTACCTAAATTTGATCGGCTCTTTATCCACTTGTTTTGATTTCATAAGTGTGTTTCTGGTGCACTTCTGGCACACTCTATTCATTGTCTCTCATCTAATACAATAGAACTTTCCGGCAGACTACTGGCATACCATTGTTTACAATAAATCAAACAGATATTTTATGGTACACTTCTGGCACATTCTTCTATGCGCCAGAAGTGTGCCAGAACTTTCTGGTTAAGTGGTTCTGAGCGCCGCAAGTGTGCCAGAACAGCACCACTAGCGGTGCTGTTCTGCACACTTCTGGCACAGTCTTCTGGCACACTGATCAGTGTGCTGCAAACTTGTGGCAAACTTGCCACAAATTTGCCACAAACTTTATATTTTTGTAAGGGTTATACTACCCAGCTTTTTTCCATGACCATTGAAGCATGAAGTTGGTAGCATGGATACATTTTTACATTATTATTTTTGTCTTGCCCGTGACGAAAAAGTCGCGGAAGCCAGACTTAGGGATAGCGTTTCCGGAGGCGACGGCGTCAACAATTGCAAACTATTGTGAAATTAACAAGCTTATGTTAGTTGTAGGTCCATAGTATTTGATGTGCAGCTGCATTATTATAGGTACAACTCAAATCCCTACTTAGATTATGGCCCTGGCCCCTTAGTCCCGTATGAATGATCACATTAAGTTTTTAGCAAGCAGTTTGTACAGGCTATACCAGTAGTCTTAGGCAAGAAAATTTTTCATTCCAATATTTTTGAGGTTTATGGAAAATCTTCTCGGTAAGTAAACTGCAATTGACAAAACAACTCTGTCAATTGCAGTTACACCTTGGGTACTTTAAGATGTGTATTGTTATAATATGTTTTCTCATAATGTTCAATGTAAAACAAAGTTACCTACTATCCCCCTCTTGGATGAGGTTGGACAACTTGACCATGTACAATTAAACATAGTCCTTGACATACTGAACATTTTAACAATGTAAACTTTGCCTCTATCTCAAACTGTTTTTGAAATAAAAAACGAAATATATAAAATCACAAAAAATTTGACCAATTAAGGACAAGAACTACTATATGGATATTAAGATTTTCTTTAAAATTATCATCTATGTAGAACTTGAAATGGCCTGAAAATTTTTGCAATCTATCTCAAATTGTTTTTCAAATGTAAGACCAAATATATTCACCAAAAATTTGACCAATAAAGGGCAATAACTCCTATATGGGTATTTAGATTTTCTTAAAAATTACGTAAGTACTTGATATGCTGTACATTTTTGCAATTTAAACTTAACCTCTATCTCAAACTGTTTTTGAAATAAAAGCAGAAATACATAAAATTGCAAAAAATTGACCAATAACTGGTAACAAGTCCTATATGGGTATTTAGATTTTCTTCAAAATTACCATGTGGGCAGATCTTGATATGCTGAACATTTTTGCATTGAACTTTACCCCTATCTATTAAAGTTTTTTTTTCGTCTAAAAAATGAAAAAACAGCAAAATATGGAAAATTTTATGGGAAAAGGACAATAACTCTAAAATGGGTCATCAGATTTTCTTCAAAATTGCAGGGTGGGTAGATCTTGTCATGCTAATCAATTTTACTTCAAAAAATTTTGATATCTGCATCGGTTTTGAGTTATTTACCAAAAACTGCAATTTACCCCATGTTCTATTTTTAGCAACAGCGGCCATATTGTTTGGCCAGCGTATGAAAAAACACAATTTGAAGAGCCATACCCCAGTGATGCTTAAGGCCAAGTTTGCTTGCATTTGGCCCTCGTGGTTTCAAAGGAGAAGATTTTTGAAAAAGTATTTAAGGTGAGACGTTACTAAATGAACGTCACGGTAAGAGTTACCTCCCTCCGACTGCGTTCGAACACAGTAGACGTAAAAAGGGTGACATGGCGATATCAGCATTTCATTCAGCAGAAAGGTTAATGGCTAATCCTGAGATAAAAAAAAAACCAACATTTTGTCAAATTTTATAATTAGCGTGATGGCTTTTTATGTTGCTTTTTAGTAATATGAAAAATGAAAGTAATATGTACAGCTATGGGAAAAGGTCAGTCCCCACCTGAAACTTCTATTTGTGTGTGTTAGTATTATGCAAAAACGATTACTATTTCAAAAATAAATTAGAATTCATTTCTTGTCCAATTTCATTCCTTTACAATTTTCTTTCAAAATTTTTTAACATTAAAGTATTTTTCACGTTTTTTGTTTTGATGTGTTTCAATAATAACAATAAAGAAAAAACTTTGCTGCAGACGGAACATTGCAATATTGAAACGGAACTCATTCCGATCTTGTTTTTAATCTTCAGTCGGAATATCCAGTAATCCTCGACATGCTTTCTGAAAAATCGCGGTCCAGGTAAAATTCGGAAATTTATATTTTGAATTTTAAAAGTGTATACCAAGGCATGGCTGTTTGATTTGTGGTGGGGGCTTGGATTTTCACCCGAAGCAGATTTTTTATTACCATTTTTCCCGAGAAACACTCTTATTGAGCAAGGCTTACTTTTTCTTATGGACATTGTGCGGACGAGATTTTTTTTTCAAACTAGGTGCTGGTTCGTGAATTTTTTAACGCAAAACTGAAGGCCTGATTTTTTTTTCTGTAGACGATTCATTGCAATATTTTTTACTTTTTCTTATGGACATTGTACGGACGAAATTTTTTTTCTCAAACTAGGTGCTGGTTAGTGAATTTTTTAACGCAAAACTGAAGGCCAGATTTTTTTTCTGTAGATTCATTGCAATATTTTTTTTTTCAATTTCAGCCCCCTTTTGAAAATTAAATGGTCAGTTCCTTTAAAACGTCTTGTCTTTAATTGTTAGTCGAGTATTATGAAGATTGTATTTTTATATATAAATCCACAAAAACAAGTTTAATAATATTTATGTTTTCTTTTTATGAATTCGAATACATCATGACTGAGTCAATTTTTATCTTAGTGACATATAGATGAAAAACCGAAAACAACTGGAATGCAGTTTTATTGTGTATCTATGTTTGTCCTTTGTATGTAGAAAGGAATCTTATCCACTATAATTGTCATTTACATTTCTTTATCCATGCAAAAAAGCGATTTTTGTTTGATGCCAATCTTCTATTGCAGCTGTGCTTTCTTGAAAGTTTGCAAGTTTGCAGTAGTAAGCACAAGTGAGATCGTGGGTAAAGTATCAAGACAGATCGTGCCTGCGTGTCTAAATTTGTGTTCAGTGCTTTTTTCGATGAATGGCATCTGCCATTATTTCAGGACAAAAAAGTGACGATTTGTCGGCCTGGAATCATAATAATGTGAGATTGACTGAACTACGAAAGCGTATTGATGGGGGGAGGGGGGTGGGGGGATCATGCCACATAATGAAAACAAAAAATTCGTAATTATAAGATTATATCTCAAAATTATGAGATAATTATCGTAAGATTGTGACTTATTATCTTATTATTAAGAAATAATATCTCATAATTATAAAATAAAATATCATAATTATGAGATGTTATCTCTAATTATGAGATATTTTCTCATAATTACGAGTTTTTTTCATGTGGCATCAGTACGCTTCCATAATGTGCTAGCACATTTTAATGTCTGTTCCACGTAATTGTATGGTATAGTACAAGGCAGAACTCCATAAAATCAAACCCATACTTTTATTCTTCCCATAATATAACAGAAGTATTAGTCACTTGGTGTAAAACAGCAAATCTTTCATCACAGAAAAATAAATTATTCAGCAGATCGAGTCATTAAAAAAAATAAAAAAACGAAGGTTGCAATTCGGTTTTTGACATTTTTGTCTTAATTCTTGGTGAAATTTAAAAAATTAAAGAAAAAGGTATAGAGGGTTCAAATTTCCGGAATCCTTCCTCCGGATACGCCCATGAAATTATTTTTCAACAGTTACTGTTTAGAAAGCAATTCATGTCGTCAAATACAAAAGACCGATATTTTGGCTTCCTTTTTTATGCATTGCGGCTTGCTTGTTACAAGAAATGTATTCCAACATATANAAAAAAAAAAAAAAAAAAAAAAAAAAAATGAAATCTATCAAGAAAAAAAGATAGATAAACAAATAAATTAATTCATTAAAGACATTTAGTAATTATATCGGGAATTCCAAAAAAATTAAATATATTTGTGCAATTTAGTGTTTGACTTTTCTGAAAGGGGGAATTATTTTTATTGAAAATTTTTTTTACTGTGATTTTCAGTAAAATTATCTTGTCAAAAGTAATGACCGCCGGTCTATTCCGGGATTTTACATGGAATCACGTGCGTGGAATATTATCGTAATTTGCCTCCAATAAATGATTATCGAATATGAAACCGCTATGCGAAAACGTTACGTTATGCATTTCAACGTCGACATACAACCTAGAACGTTTGGCATTTTTTACACCTCTTGCAAAAGTTTGCGCTTAAATAGAGAAAAAGATGCTCCACGACATACGGTTTTCTATACATCAATGGATTCGCAATTTCGTCATCTTCTTCGTGTTAGTTTTTGGACAAAAATGTAATCGCTACATTTGTAGATAAATCGAAAAACGTAACATTTTCATGTGTGAAATTGCGATTTTTACGTTATGTCTTTGTAAAGGTGTACCCCAAAGATAGCGTTTTCAAAGTCAAATATCTTTCTTAAGTGATCCATGACCCCTATAAAAAAGTTGATATACCGATGTAAGTCATTCAGATCTACTTATGTGCAAATTTTCACGAGAAAGTAATACATAGCCATTTAGTAACGTCTCACCTTAACAGACAGATGGAGGAACAACGGACGGANGACGTCAAAAAATTTTGATATCTGCATCGGTTTTGAGTTATTTACCAAAAACTGCAATTTACCCCATGTTCTATTTTTAGCAACAGCGGCCATATTGTTTGGCCAGCGTATGAAAAAACACAATTTGAAGAGCCATACCCCAGTGATGCTTAAGGCCAAGTTTGCTTGCATTTGGCCCTCGTGGTTTCAAAGGAGAAGATTTTTGAAAAAGTATTTAACAGACAGATGGAGGAACAACGGACGGACGGACGACGGAAGCAAAGTGATGGCAAAAGCTCACCCTGGCTATAGCCAGGTGAGCTAAAAAGAAGTCAGAAAAGATGTATGACTGATGGAATGTCAAGATGACTGTTTACTGTAAATTGCATCCAGGAATTTAAATAGCGAACCAAAACATAGGTAATCAACGATTACAGAGTTCGCCTCATTATGGCACATTGTCACAGTAACTCAATTTTGCCATAATGTTGACCTACCGTCATAGTTGCATGCATATGCACTAGGTAACATGATTCTTACATATATAGTGACTGAGATCTGAACTTGTCCATAAACATAAATGTAATTCAATTGAATCTAAAATATCGGTCAAAGAGACCTAATTTTGCCTGGATGCTGACCTAACATTAGAGATGCATGCATATGCAAGGTTACATAATCCTATCATGTATAGTGACTGAGATCTAAACTTGTCGAAAAAACTTGAATGTACATCAATCAAGCTTAAAATGTAGGTCAAAGTGACCTAATTTTTCCTTGATGCTGACCTACTATAAGAGATGCATGCATTTGCATGGTTAGATAATCCTACCATGCATAGTGACTGAGATCTGAACTCGGACGTAAGCTTGAATGCAAGTCATTCAAGCAAAAAATATAGGTCAAAGTGACCTAATTTTGCCTGGATGCTGACCTACCACTGCATGCACATGCAAGGTTAGATGATCCTACCATATACAGTGGCCAAGATCTGAACTCGGACGTAAACTTGAATGTAAGTCAGTCAAGCGGAAAATATAGGTCAAAGTGACCTAATTTTGCCTGGATGCTGACCTACCATCAGAGATGAATGCACATGTAAGATGATCCTACCATGTACAGTGACTGAGATCTGAACTCGGACGTAAACTTGAATGTAAGTCACTCAAGCAGAAAATATAGGTCAAAGTGACCAAATTTTGCCTGAATGCTGACCTACCATCAGAGATGCATGCATATGCACATTTAGATTATCGTACTATGTATAGTTACTGAGATTTGAACTCCTAAGTAAATTTGAATGCAAGCCACTCAAGCGGAAAATATAGGTCAGAGAGACCCAATTTTCTTGAAGGCTGTGAGTCAACCCAAGATGCACCTGCATACAAAGTTTGATGACCCTACCCTGTATAGTTACTAAGTTATATACCTAAATGTGGACGCGGACGGGGGAGGGGGTTACTCCAATAGTCACCCTCAACTTTGTTGAGGCGAACTAAAAAGTTAAAATTTAAATTAAATTCAAATGGTAGCCACATAATTTTCTCAAAATCCATCCAATTTTCATACCAATTCCATTTTCAGGGATTGGGAAAGTATTTTACAAAGACTTTTAAACAACATCTTTACCAGGCTTGCCAGATTTTTTTCCAGAGTAACCTGTGTCACACTCAACAACCCTTCCTGTTTTCATGTTCACTTTTTTTGTGAATGCTAAGGCAGCAGACATATATCAAATTCACAGTTAATTATTTCAAAAGGGGTCTTGGAAAATTTTGTATTTACAATAAATTATGCACTACAAAAATCAACAAAAATGAACTAAAGTTAAAAATCAAAAGGGACAAGACTGAATCAAAGTCCAAACTGTGATAAATACATTCATAAATTAAAGAACCTTAGTAAGCAAGATTACATACCCCCCTCCCCCACCCCACATATCAGAAAATACTGCATTATTGAACTCCAAAAGTACCCTATAAGCAATATCATACATAAACATGACAAAGTTCATCAATGTGTAATTTTGTCATAATGATCAAAAATCAAAATCCAAGTAGTATGTACATCTTTGATATATGCACAATCATATTGCACAAGATAATTGAAGGGGTTTCAGAGGAGTTGTGGTGACAAGATGATACTTTGGTGTTTTAGATGAAAATAGTCCAAGTCCAATAACTCCCATAAAAATAATCCAATTAATAAGGAAGTAAAGTATGCACATCTACACAGCATGACCAACAATCCTACCAAATATGAAAGCAATCCATTAAGCGGTTTTAGAGGAGTTGCAGTGACAAGATGATACTTTGGTATTTTAACTGAAAATAGTCTAAATCCCATAACTCCCACAAAAATTATCAAAAACTCCCATAAAAATAATCTGATCAATAAGGCAGTAGAGTATGCAAATCTACACATCATGACCAACAACCCTACCAAATATGAAAGCAATCCATTAAGCGGTTTCAGAGGAGTTGCAGTGAATAGATGATACTTTGGTATTTTAACTGAAAATAGTCAAAGTCCCATAACTCCCACAAAAATTATCCAATCAATATGGTGGTATAGTATGCACATCTACACATCATGACCAACAATCCTACTTAATATGAAAGCAATCCGTCAAGCTGTTACAGAGGAGTTGCAGTGACAAGAACAGGACTGACCGACGGACGCATGGACGGGTCAAAAACATTATACAATCCGCAACATCATTGCATGGGATATAAAAAGATAAAATATATTGTAGTTCATTAAAATATATATCTCCAGCTACTAGTAAGCAATTTTTTATTGATTAAGAGAGAAATTTTAAATTTACTGCATAGACTCGCTCATTTCTTAGATACACAGAAATTTCATTTGTATGGGTAGCCGATAAGTACTGTTATGGTCACTTTATGACTTTAAATGTTGGATATGTGCTTCCCACTAACTATGAAAGGCAAATCCTACTTACCTCTTCAACCCACTTGAGAACCACTTACAGGAGTCTGAATCACTCACAAAATAGCTCAAAAAGTATACAGAATCCAGTTACTTTCATCTTGAAAGTAATCCAATTGTGTTTCAGATGCATAGCATTTTTTGGTGTTTATCAAACATGAAATACAAATTGGCATAGTTATACATCTAGAAGAGATGATTTCTTAACAAGTTTTCCCTTGGATTCAGTGATAAACTACCTTCCAAATTTGCATCATTTTGAATAAGATGTAAAACTTTAAAACAGAAGGAGACCACCATTTACTTCTGTAAATGATAAAATTTTTGAATTTTGGATAGGGTCCATTATGTTAAACTATGTTCATAGCTATAGGCCATATTGGATGAGATGCAAACCAGAAAAACAAGTGTGGATCATGCATGGACTATTGTAGCTATTTTTGGTACTTATTTTTGGCTTTGTTGGTGTCAGAGCAGATATATCTGAATGTGTTCTATAGGACTCAATTTAAAACTATAATATGTTCCGTCTGGTGGCCAAGTTTGGGTCCTGATGGCTTAGTTGTTTCAGAAAAGAAGATCTCTGAATGTGTTTTCTCATTGGTCCAATGTTCTTCCCTGCCCAGGCAGCCACTTTGATAAGATACAAACCTGAAAATCATTTTTAAAGGGAACCTCCCCAGACTATTATGTAGCCAAGTTTGTTTCATAATGTTGCTGTAATTCAAGATAAGATCTCTGAATGTGTTTTCCTATAGGGTCCATTGTAAAACCCTATTCCCTCAATAGGCCATCTTGGACAAAGCACAAAATAAAAATTTCAACTCCTCTTTTGGTGACCACCTAAGGTCTATTGTAGCCATGTTTGGTTCCACCCGACTCAGCATTTTCAGAGTAGATTTTTGAAAGTGTTCTTGTAGGTACAGTGTGAAAATGTGTTCCCTATTGGTTGCCATCTTGGATAAAGTGCAAACCTGAAAATAATTTTTTTGAATAGTGACCTGACCAAAGGACAATTGTATAGCCAATTAAGTTCCATTAAGCTCAGCTGTTTCAAAGGGGAAGATCTCTGAATGTGTTTTCCAATGATGGCCAATGTTAAATTATGTTCCCTGCTAGCAGCCATCATGAATATAGTGAAAACCTGAAAACCAACTTTTCAGAGGGCACCACCAGAATTAAACAAATAGGACTGTTCAAATGGGCATAATTCCAAGAAAAACTGCAGAAGTCAAATTCCCCAGCAATGTGCATGTCTACATAAACCAAAGTTTATAAAATTATATTGAAGTTTCATAGGAGCTGCATGATTGAAAAGCCATATTTACAAATACACTGTTAAAA
>MJUU01071696.1:118703-133198 GCA_002080025.1 Modiolus philippinarum
CCCCCCAAATAATGTTAATATAAAAAAAATATTTTTGTAGATGCATTTGAAAAAAAAATTGTCCAGAAAAAAACCATAACCCCCCCTTGAAGTTAAATGGTCGGTCCCTTAGTAATTTGAACGTTGTCAATTCAATTAACAATCCCCGATCAGCAGATGACCCGAATACTAGTACATGTATAGTGCGAGCGAGTGGCCACATAACACAATATGCATGATATACAATTATGTCATCTGACTCAATTTGCGAAGTTAAACGTTTGAAAACAGGCATATTAATGTCTGGATCTGGTATAATTCAT
The DNA here is from genome assembly GCA_002080025.1 of Modiolus philippinarum. NCBI lineage: Eukaryota > Metazoa > Mollusca > Bivalvia > Mytilida > Modiolidae > Modiolus > Modiolus philippinarum. The sequence goes on from MJUU01071696.1 coordinate 119,006, forward strand.
GCACTCTGACCGATTTTTACATCAGAACGAGGAAAACCATCGAAATTCTCTTCTTGCCTTTAATAAAAATGCCACTATTGGCACTTCTGAAAAGCTGTCATACTGATTTTTGCAGATTATTAAAAGACAAGTGAAACGGTCCTTTATTTTATAATAATTTACTTGTAAATTACACCCACGGGGGTAAGCAAATACAAACATACAGTAATTATTTACTGAGAAAAAACTATACAATTACTAATTTTCCAGTGAAACAACGGCAGTAGAATACCGAAGGAACAAGGGAAGCGAAGACTACAAAAATCGAAATCCGAAGACATGGCAAAAACGGCAACAGAGAAAAACAAAGACAAAACAAGGACGTGAGACAGCTACAAGCACGGAAATAAAAAGACGACATTAAAAACTAAGGCGCTTAGTTGAATCATGAAATGTTGAATCATCTAAATAGATCATGTCTCGCATTACTCGACCTAAAGAAGTCGTTTAGAGGTTTTTCTGTGAAATGTCAAATCCTAATTCGGGAAAGCGTTGAAGAAAACCTCCTATTTACATATCAGAACTCAAACAAAATTTCACAACTGAATTTCATAGTATGGGTAAAATCGCCTTTAAAAATTTGAATTCAGTTTACAAATGAATGAATTTTCCAACATAAATGTTGCACTTTTTAGTTCGTTTATGCTTTAAAAATAAACCATTAGTTATAAATAATTGTAGAATTCTTCACAATAAGTGTTGAATTTCAATCTGTTAGTTTCGCCGTCTTATAAAGGGGAGCTAACAATGTCTCACTAAAGTTATCCGGTACACTCCCTTCTCCTAAAAACGTTTGACCCTTTCACATTTATGCCCCATGGAATTTTTTTCGATTTTTAGATGTGAAAAATATCTGGCGTTTGTGTTACTTTAAATTATTGCTTCAAATGGAACCACTTAGCTACAAAGATCTACAAAGGTCCTTTCGTCTTCTTGAAATATAATAACCTATATCTTATCTATATGAGGAGCACTGGAAAACATTTGATTAACATTGGATACATGTGTGCAATTACAATCAAACTTGGTGACAACGGTCTTTGATTCTATGGTAAAACACATTCAAAGATAAAATAATCTGAAACTATTGATGAATTGGGTTCAAAATTAAAATGTATAACTAATCCATCGCAGTTTATTAATCGATATTCGAAAATGAAACTCATTAATTTTGTTTACCGTTGAAGGCATTTCAAGATGTTTAACAGCAATTAAATACTCGCTTAAATTGTCAGATTGGTTTACCCGGGTTATTTTTTTATTTTTATTTTTATTTTTTTTTGCCTAATGTATTGTTTACTCCAGATCATTTCTCTTTCTTTAAGTGAGTGATGACAAGATCTCGAGGGTTTCTTGTTTTAATGGTACACAATACTTGATATAAACTAGCATGTGAAACAATTCCTTTTTTGTGTCGTCAACAATGGTGGACGTAAGAGAGAAACAAATATACCGAGTTTTATATCATGGTACTTAGAACGCCACTGAGATCCAATACACCGTCTGCACATACTCTCACTGTAGTCCAGCCTTGCAGATAGCTAATCAATTACAAGATGGTTAAAATTTTCCATGATAAATAGTTTGTGTAAATAATATTATTACTGCCCTCTGCTAGTTTGGATTTTTACTCATGTAAATATGAACTAATATTGAATTATCTCCCTTTTTTGTCTAGAAGAGATGCATTTAAATCTTTACTTATCATATTTTAGTCAAAGCATTACTAACTTGCGCTTAGACAATTGCAGACAATATACAGAAAAATAACATGACTAATAGCAGGAGTTAACTTAACTGCAGAAATTTATTCCATGCCCATATATAGGAGAAATTAAACCATACTTTGTTCTTCTAAAGAAAGTATTACCTATCAAGCGACACTTTCTTATAATCGTCCAAACGAGTTAAATAGAGTTAATAACAGTGTTTGGGGTTCACTGCATCCAGTAATGTTACGTCCCCCTTTTAACTCTTAGACTGGATATTCAATTTATAATTGTTTGTTTTTAATACCTTTCTGTTGAACATTTTATAACAAATTTATGCTACACTACAGGAGAGTTCCGATTATTTTGCCTCTTACTTACATTTTTTAAAAATGACCACTATCAATCAAATATTTACTAGACACCCCTTTTATTTCATCATTTTTCAGTCTGTTTGTGAATCATTATACATGTAGATTTCTTTTAAACCAAAAAAAAAAAACACGAGCAGAAAACAGCTTGTAGAAAACGGGTCTCTATCGTCTCAAAGGAGGGGGAGGGGGCTGGCATTGTGTACAACGGGAAAAAAAAGATCCCCGTTCGGGTAAAAATCCCCCCTCCTGAAAATCAAACGGTACTTGCCTTACTTTTAATACAATTGAAATGATATAGTTTTATTGATAAGACGTTATCTATTTTTTCAATTAACACACCTGAGTAACATGTACACCCCACTGTATCATGTTATTTTTCCAATAAACAATGTCACCTGTGTAATAAGGTGTGACATTTAAATTGTCCACACGTCGCTGCAACAATTTATGTTTCGGTGAAATAAAATATTTGAATAATTTCGTCTGAATAAGCTGAGAATGTGGTCAAAATTATTTTTTTGCCTCTTTTAGTACCAACCTCTAACTTCATGTTGACTTAAATTTTCTACTCCGGCCAGGAAATTTAAAATCTTTGGTTCATTATTTATTTCTATTATATGTCATACAATATATAGTTTTTTGGTATAATTCTGTTTTACTTTTAATTAAATAATCCAGTATATATAAAAATTGGTATTTCATTGAAGACATTATTTTCTTTTAAGTAAATTTGCACTGGCATTTTATTTTATACAGGAAATAATTGATTGTTTGACAATTTGTATTTTTCATCAAAACATTGTGGAAATAATCAAATTAAAAGCTGAAACTTATATTTGTTATTTATAACTATTAGTTTTGGATTCAGAAAAAGAGGGTCTATATACATGTACATGAATCTAGCACAAATACGGTAATACTGTGATCGACTGTGACTGCCTGTCACAATCAACCACAGTGCTGGACAGTACAAGTGAAAGTGTAGTTAACTGACATGCACTGTAACAATCCGGGACAGTGCATGACAGTATTCGTAAATACTGTCATTTACTGTGAGTAACTGTTACAGTACTGGACAGTTAATCACAGTACTTGGGTAGTACTGTTAATGACTGTCCCTGATTGTTACAGTTCTTGACAGTAGTTTATAGGTTTTTCACAGTAGTGGGACAGGAGATAAGTTAATGACAGTGAAAAAATCACTGTTCCTGGTATGGACAGTACTTGTTTTGGTTCATAGTGCTAGTTTTTAATTTTATTGAAATTATTTCTTTTCCATGTGGAGAGGTAAGACGAATAAGTGATATTTCTTTATTAATTTTTTTCGTGTTTGTTCTCTTCATCAACAACTTAATTTGCATTCCGGCACTGAGAAGACAATAGAATGTCAGCATTGGTCAGACTATATATCTGGTGCAGGATTTATTATATTTTTTTCAAATCAGGCATTTCATACCCAGAGTCGAATGCCAGGCTATGTGATCAAAATTCAACCCTTAAAGGGATTACCGCTATTTGCACGCAAAATTTGAATTTTTTTTTAAAACTATCTCTTCCTCTAAACTACTTATTACTTGTTATCTTTAACATTGTTTGTCGTTATGTTTTTTACGAAAGGATATGGAGTAAATGAACATGAGACCATAACACATATGTTAACTCCAACTGCAATTAACTTGTGTATGGATAGCGTATAAATCTTTTATTCGTGTAAATATTCAACACGTTTCATCATGTGAGAACAAAATCTAGATAACCAAAGTGTTGATCCATTTGTTTTTGGTAACTGATTGGAAAATGACATATTTATTAACTTCCTAGATATGTGATTTAATTTGATTCCATTTGAACTCTTTTGTGGAGAATTGTTCTTGATAACAAATATTATGAAAGGTACAAATAACACGACAATTTACTAAAGATATTTTCTTTAGTATCTTTTAATCAATGACACAATCACACAAAAATACACATTAAAACAACGTTAGTAACAACCTTGTGGCATATTAAGGATGCATCGCTGATCATTTTACTTTCAAATAATTCAATTTAGAAAATAAATCTAAAAATTGTTTCCCGTATTTTACGAAAATTTCAAGATTTTAAAATGAATAGTTTTTACTTACTTGACTCAAAGACAATTTTGTAATTAATTGTAACAAAGTGTGTATAAAGTTTATTTTCATACATGACATGTTGTAGGGGGGTCTTCAAAAACTAAAGTGAGTATATTCATTGTTATGTACATAGAAATTTATATTTAATTGATATTTGTAATTTAATTACTTCCTCCATCTACAACTTACTTTCAGGCTCATTATCCTCCTCGTCGTCATCCTCTTGTAGTAGGTAAATCTGAAGAAATTGTGCGAAGGGGCCATTATGCTGCACCAATTCATCAAAAGTCCCGCGTTCTGATATACGACCGCTGTCAAGTACTATAATTTCATCTACCTTTGGTAGCCAATGAACACCATGTGTGACTAATATTCTGGTCTGTAAAAAGTTATATAGGTCATGGCGACTTTAAGGTGAAAAACACCAATGAAAGTGTTGTTCCATTGCTTCGTCTTACCATGTATTTGAAGAGACTTTGTCTAATGTTGAATTACTTTCATTGCTAATACAAAAATATGTTGACAATTACTTAATTATTAAAGTGGATATTTTATGTGTTTTAATCTTATCAAACTAGTGCAATGGACAAAACAACGGGACATGATCGACTGCTACATTTTGAATGCCCATCTTCAACTCAACATGAAGAACAACAATAAAATCATTGTTCTTTTTCTCTGTTAATCAAAATTGTATTTGTCTAATGTCTCTTACTCATGAAATTTATACTCCATACTTTATAGAAAACTTACATGATGGTAGGTAATAATAATCATGCCCTAATATTGTAATTTAAGCACATTCGCAAGATTAGGCGGTGCATAACGTTAGCGATACCTTCTATCTAAATATATCACGTTCAAAATAAGATCTTCACCCAATTAAATGGCGTTATAATTTATATAAATTTACAATTTTGGTGAAATAAGTGAATATATGGTTGAATTTTATTGTAAGAGTAGAAGTAAAACAGAAAGCATTACCCATTTGAGTATATAATAAGAGCACAGAAGAAAACAAACGTGTGATGCACTTGAAAGTGATTAACCAAATTCAATTCATTCCTATACAATATTTTAATGAGTAGCACAGCGATGGATAAAGAAGATATTTAATTGGAATCGCTCAGTCTTTTTTTCACCATACCTTGTGTCGAAGCATTCCGTCTGGACCAATAACTCTCTTGAAAAGATTTTTTCCTACATGGGAGTCAACAGCACTCAATGGATCATCAAACAAATAAATGTCACAGTTACTGTAAACAGCTCTTGCTAAATTTACTCGCTGTTTTTGTCCTCCACTCAGATTTATACCCTAGACGTGAAAGCAAAACTTCAGGAAACATAACATCCCAAAATGTATTGGTAATGTTTTTCGTTTTCAAGCAACAGTGCAAGTAAAATGCATTTTACGTAAAACATAATTCTTGGCTTCAAGCACACACTTTGAGACATTGTTTGTAAGATGTTTGCAACGTGCAATCAATTTGCCATACAGTTTTATCACTTGGTGAAATGTAACCATTTTAGCTGCTCTACGCGTTAAATCACTACCTGTATTTTTTATTTACTTTATTTATTTGTATAAACGTTTTGAATCGTTTGCTATATTTTTCTTTAATTTCTTTTGGTTTTCATACTATGGTTCTCAAGCATAAATATAATGTGCTGTTGGCAAACATGAAAATAGAATATACTAAAATCCGAAACAAATGTGTGTAAATAATTAAAGTTGATGAGAAGCAAGATATCTGAAGGATTGTACAATTACATTTTTTTTAAATGTTTGCTTTCTTCATATCATATGAAAATTGAGAAATTATAAAACGAAAAAATACATATATTTACATTTGACCCACTGACAGTGTGACGGGTGNNNNTGTATACAGAGCAGGACATGCTTACCCTTCCGGAGCACCTGATGTCACTCTGTTTTTTGAGAGTTCACACTGTTAGTGCTTTAGTTTTTTGTTGTTGTATATAAAGTGGTTGTGTGTTTTGTGGGCATGTAGTGTCTTTGGTCTTCCGTCTTCTGGTGTTCTTGATTTTGCCGTGTCTCTGGACTTTGATTTGTGTAATCTTGTGCTTTGTTCCTTCGGTAATCTACTGCCGTTGTTTTGTTCTACTAGCACACATTACATTCCATCTGAATCTGAATTGTATTATAATTATGTATAGAACAAAATTGTAAGACAACTTGTCATATAATTTCATTTCTTTTTTCTGTAAGTTTTTTTCGAAATCAAGAACAAGAGCTATATTGAATACTAAATAACACCATAATATAACAAATATCATATCCTTTTCACAAAAAGCTGCCATTTTTGAGACATTGATTTTACATTAAACCACATTCCTATAACATTTGTTTTGAAATTTAAAATATTTCGTTAACAATTAAGGTCCATAGTTTGCAACATTGACTTGAATTCCCCAAAAACATAAATTGTAATTAAGAAAACAAATACAAATTTGTATGCTTCTAAAATAAATATTTTTAAACATCATATACCCTTTCTCCAATTTCAGTCATATCACCAGCTGACAAAATCTTCAAGTCAGTCTGTAAACAACATCCCTCAAGGACTTTGTCGTATTTCCTTTTATTATATCTATATCCATAAAGTATATTGTCTCTAACTGTCATATTCTGGATCCATGCCTCTTGTGAAACGTATGCTACAGATCCCTGAAATACAACAAAATTTTGATGAAAAGATGGATACTCTTTTTAATGGTAATCACGAAAGAAAATAAATACAAAAAAACATCACTTAGAATAAAAAAAACCTAACACGATCCAGAGGCAATATTTTATTATTACTTTCTTTATTTTTTCCATCCGAGTAAACATAGTAAATTTTAAAACATTTCAATGATATCAACAGACAAAAAAATTAAATTATCCTTGATATATTGACATAACAAATATCAACTTATATGTTACATGAATTTTATTTAAAAAATCAACTGATTAAAGTGTTCAATATACCAGTGTCAGCATTGTAGACAAAATTAACACTTGTGATGTCTTAATTTGAACCTGTCTTGATAAACCGTGCATATTTACATATAACTTATTATGTGTACATTTTGGTAATATTTGAAGGTTTAATCAAAATACTGTGAAAGTATAACAAATAAAAGTACTTCCACAGTATGTACAAAAATGTAAGTTTTTGTGGCAAAGGTATGGAGAAACAAGAATATTTTGTGTAATAGAAAGTCATTGATGTCTTCCTGTATTAACAAAAATGCCATACCTTGATTCTGACCTCGCCTTCTAGCTTTTCTAATTCACCCAAGATGCTTGATATAAAAGATGTTTTACCAGATCCAACTTGTCCGACAACCGCTACAAGCCGACCTTCTGGGATGTCTACATTTAAACTGTAAACCAAAGCAAAACAAAAACAATATCCAGGGTAGGCGACAAATAAATGATCTAATTATACTTGCCCTTCCGGAGTACCTGATAATACCTTAGTTAGCAGTGCTTCACTAGCACACTAGGCTTTTTGAGCAGTTTAGCAGCGAACACTTCTGGACCCATCTTTCAAAATTACGTTTTGTCTTATTCTTTCCGTCTCAAGATTATGGTCTTGGAGTTAGTGGTCTACCCTTATTGGTAAATGTATGTTTACTATACTATAGGGAAACCGGATAGAGAAAGGGGAGATTTTGGTACCCATAAATCGGTTTAACACTACCGCTAGCTCTTGCTAGTGCCGGTACCAAGTACGGCTATCCCTAGTTTCTACCGCTGTCTACGTTTGTCTTTTGTCTTTTCATTGTTTTACTTGTGCAGTTTCTTGAAGTTTGTAGCATGTGATTGTAATTTTCGGCCATTGTAAGTGTTTCCTGTTATCTTTTCTATATTAATTGTAGCGGTTCACACTGCTAGTCCATAGTTTTGTGTCGTTCAATTTTGTTTATATGTTTTGTCTTCGTGGTACTTTCTCAATCCCTGTTGGATATGAATTGTTGTGATTTAGCTTTTTTGATTTTTGATTTTGGTATTCCCCTTTCCTAATTTTTGTTATTCCCTTTCCGATGTATTCAAGCTTAAACTTATAAAGTGAGAGTAATAAAACCCCAAATTTTCTTATCTTTTCCGCATTTTCTTTGACAGAAAAACATTTCCGGACAATGTTTTTTTTATCTTTGATCTCCTTTTTATGCTTAAAACATTATTCGCAACATCAGTACATATTGCTGGACACAAACGTTCTTTTAATGGTAAGCTTCTTCTTTGTATTTTTCTTCGTGGTACTTTCTCAATCCCTGTTGGATATAAATTGTTGTGATTGTAAAAGTAACAATGAAGTGGAATAGAAACTCATAAAATACAGATATTTTCTCTTTTAAACATAACTTATGCCATTCTATCTGAAAAGGTTGGATGATATAAATATGTAATGATTTACGTACCCACCTAAGGTCGGTTTTTCTGTATTATTCTCCCATGTAAAACTTCCATTTTGAATGGTCACTGCATAATCTATTAAATAAGATATTTAATAACTGATATTTATGGATGGTCAATCCTTAAATTTATAAAATAAATGTTTTAAAATTGATTATTGTTTATTTATTAGAACATAGATCGTATTTCATTTTAAAACGAAAAATATTAATATGTCAGTGTGCCCGTTTTTAAGATATATGCTCCTTAAATCTTCTCGGGAAACCTAAGTTCTTTAGGCTTTCCATTCCCTTTGAAATAAAGCATTTTTGAATGCAACGAAGGAATATTAAGAATTTCATCAAATTAATCAAAAGTCTATTAAAGTTGTATGCAATAATATGTTTAAAAGAAAAGTGGAGATCAGTTTGTAAACTTTTGTAATGCATCAAGTTGGATTAAATAAAAGATTTCCGAATGTCACAAACAATTTAAAAAAATGAGAAGTTATACCCCAATAAAAACATACTTGTATTCAAGATACTCTGCTGGATGTGTAAGATCAACCGTATTTTGTCAATACTGTTACTACTATTGGTGAAAAATATAGATATTTAGTCAGTTGAATGTGGCAAATCATGTCATTTTCTATTTCGATTTATTGATCTTCTGTGTTTATTGAAAGCATACCAACTAATTTTATATTTTTGTGAAAAGTAACAATGAAGAAGAAAGAAATAGTTTGTTTTCATGTCGGAGTGGTTTCAATGTCAATATCTTTCCCAACTCAATGATTTCGGTAATATCTAAAAATTTATTTCGGTACCAAACGATATCGTTTATCAATTTGAGTAAAACATAAACAATTGATAAGTGTTTAAGCTTTTACTGCCATGACAGAAAACAGAAACTGAAATATTTTTTCGTTATAACATTTATACATATCATATCTTGTTATAACACTAATACATACCAAACACTTACAACAATTAAGATGTTTATTTGATTTTTCACTTTAATCGGTGTTATCCTGATGTCGCAAAAATGCATACCGTGAAATGTGATTTAGAAATATTAAAGTCTGCATGGAGTTACAGGTAGATACAATCATTAACAAAATTCCAATATGTTAATGTTATTTTCAGATGTTCAACATTAACACAAAAATCAACCAACTCAATAATAAGCCATTTTAGATTCATTCAGACAAAATATGTGAATACATTTTGTTTTGTAGACAAATATCTCATAGGTCAAATCATTTCTTTTTCTTCAGTTTAATTTGCTTTTCTTAGCAACAATTTTTTTCTTAATTATTAATGTATCATATTTGTCATCAAACGCTATCTCTATTTTGGAACATCTTATACTCTGAAAAATGCTGTTGATTACTTACGTTTAAACAGTTCAAAACCATCTGAAATCGTATGACAAATGTGAAACTTATCAGAATTTGTAAATTCAAGGAAACGGAAACTACTTATTAAATATGAAATGCGATCTAAAATAAATACTGCCATTTTCAGTCAACAATATGAACATTATTGACATAAGCTATGCCTGCATTAAAACATGGATAAGAAAAACAATTTCCAATTTTTTTGTCAATATTTAAATATTTAACATTAGTATAAATAACAAAGCGTTGCATAAGAAAACCGCCAAAAGGTAAACAAAAATAAAGTGGAGCGGAAGAACAGTAATTTGTCTTAAATTTCATATCTTGAATTTAATTTATTAAGAAACACACGTGTGGACCAAAATTGATGTCTCGCCCGTCCCTTCGTGGTCGCAAAATTTATGTGAATTCTCAAACTGACTAAATCAGAAAACTTAACATATTCGCTAGACTGTGAAATTAGGGTAAGTGACAAAAGCAATAGAGCAGACTGTCATGAATCACCAAAAACGAAAATATCAGTGACCACTGATAGATACTGAAAAACCAAACATGTTCATTAGACCGTGAAAATGAGGTCAAGGGTTAAAGCCAAACAGCAGGCTGTCATGTTCCATTTAAGACAAACCCAAATACCAAATATTATTGACCTTACATTAATAGATACTGGGAAACTTAAAATGATCAATGGACCGTGAAATTGAGGTCGCAGACAAAAGCCATATAGCAGACTGTCATGTACTACCCAAGAACAACCTACATACTAAATATTATTGCCCTTCCACTTATAGTTACTGAGACACTAAACTAAGCACAAAAACTTAACATGTTCATTGGACCATGAAATTGAGGTCAAAGACAAAAGCCATATAGCAGAGTGTCATGTACTTCTCAAGACCAACCTATATACCAAATATCATTTGATCTACCATTTATAGTTACTGAAAAAATGACCTAATCAAAAAACTTAACATGAAAGTTTACACCACCGCCGCCGCCGCCGTCGCCATACTTTGTACGCATATGTCTCGCTTTCCGCGTCTTTCGTCGCGGGCGAGACAAAAAAATTCAACATCAAGTCCAACATTATAGTAATGAATGCCAGTTGTCGCATGCAAATGATTTTAAAAGAGCTCGTACCAACTGACGCAACAACACATTTGTGTGTAGAATAAAAAAGGAAATCGCAGACGATTCTAATACATTGTACAGATCTATCGATACTTTTGTTAATGAAATCTTACCCGCTGAATTAACATATTTAACATTGTGTGGATTGACATCATCTGTAACAAGGAATTGCTGGATTCTCTTCAGTGATACAATAGCCTGTGAACATATTTGACAAGGATCACTGTTTTGACTTACTAGTATGTTGAATTTACATTTATACATTGACTCGATGAGTACCCTGTGGTTTTTGTTTTTAGAAAAAAATGAAAGAATATGGAGTGAATGTACATATGACAAAAACGCACACGATACATAGAAAACTCCGGTTTATCAAGGACAGGGCTTTTATTCCTGTCTACATCTTGATGTCGCCTGAGTGTCTTCAACCAGAGGTGAACTATATTATCCCTCAAGCGGAATCAAGAAGGCCCCTAGCGTGCACTTAAGCGGTATTCTTGACAAAATGTTTAGCAACATCGATCGCAGCTAAAATATGTCATTGAAGCAACACATGTCGGGAGCGGTCAAAGAGAAAAAAAGTAAATCCGGGCAATGTCTGCCTACAAATATTTGTCACGAAAGACAAAAACTAGGACAAAAACAGCATCGATAGACAACACGGGGCATGTCGAAATAGATGTGGACAAACCTTGCAGTGTAACTAAGATTGAGATGGCAAAAATAGTCGTGTGTACAGATTATAACATTTAGTAAAAACAATGAAAATACTGAACAGCCATATTGAAAAAAATAAATGAATTAGTAAACGTATGAGAAATTCTCACACGAACAAACACGCCATAATTGTAATAGAACATAAACCTCAAGCTATGAGTCTTTTAATCGGGCAAAGTATGAAAGCAATTGTAAGAGCACTTCGCCAGTTAATTTTACGATTGTTGACAACCCCGCATCCATGACGAAAGGGATATATGGGTGTAGCATTGCTCGACATATAGCAATGAATTCCGCTCAAACCGGTGCTAGTTTCCGTCTTGAACTACTATGATGTATGAGCATACCTCATTGTTGAAAGTCACATGGTGACTTCAAGAGGAATAGAACAATCAAAACGTTGTTCCATTGCTTGGTTCAATCATGGATGTATATAAACTTTGTCTCATGTGCATTTGCTCCATATCCTTAAGTTGTAATTTTTTTCTCATTTCGATTTACATGGATATACCACACAAAATATAAATCATAGACAATGATAAGCAAGAATTTCATAAATGCAAATGATCTGAATATCTCGCACCGATTTTAATTTCCTTTGACAGCTTAAAAATGAAAGTACACGTGTATTTAATCATAATAAAAAATATAAATTTCTCGCAGAAAATAGAATCTTTAAATCATCATATAAAAAATTCTTTTTGCTCTTCTCAACATGCAGGACTGTTTATAATTTTGAAAAGAAGAACTACTATCTTTAATATGTTGGTATATATTTGTCCATTTACTACTTTCGTTCTGGTGCAAACATTTCAGTATTTTGGCTCATTATACTTACCTGTATAAGTCCTGTGATTACAAACGGAATCATAGTCAGTGGAAATCTAATTGTATTGACAACTGCTAGAGCTAAAAACGCTTTCTCTGCATTGAAAAGTCCTGATGATGATGCCAACGTATATATCAAAAGTAACGCAAAATTCATCTGAAATTCATTTATATGTAATATAGATTATAATAATGGATAGTTAATTGTCATTCTTTGATAATCTGTAGTGTTTCAAATGTTTTAGTTTTATTGGCACTGGTTAGAAATAAATTATCAAAATCTTATATCTATTGTTATTTCAAAGTCTTTTCATCAGTAAATATTTCTCATAAGGTCTTTAAAGGTAGTTTTATTTAGTATATTTGTCAGTTCTTTACTCGCTGATGACGGTATGCTTGGCATTATTGTGTGACCTTTATATAGCAGGGGTTAAATCTCTCTGAAAAATTATTATAGACACATCAAGCCAAAAAGAAATATTGTTAAGTATTATAGACTAATGGATAATTTATAATCAACTGTTTCTCTTTTTAATTCCTGCATGGGTTAAGTATTCAACAGACTTCTATTACAAGTCGCGGATTGGGGTTTTATTAATTAGCTCCTAAGAAATACCCCACGTGCAAAAAATTACAAACATTGTTTCCGTTTCCTTCAAATTGCCGATCTTGAAAATTTTCACTCACGTGACACCTCTCAAGTCATCTCATTTACCGAAGAAACCCTCATAAATCAGCTTCCTTGCATATAAAACATATTCAACCAAATAGAAAAATAAAAGGTCATTTATTATTTTGATAAAAGTACCCAAAGATGACGTTTGAAAACTGTACAGGCCAAGAGAATTTTTTTTACATTTTGGTTAGTTTACGTTAGAAACATCTCGTGTTGCCCGGTCTGTTGTTGATTATTGTTGCTACCCTTTGAATAAGTGTGCTTAACGCGAAGTCAAATTTGGGAACTCCGTTTGAATTGGCATATGTAATCATTCTGGTATTTTAGGGTCATCATTACTGTAAAACAACCAATTTAAGAGGAAAGCTGTCAATGTGACAGCAAACCGGGTTTTCTTTTAAATGGACAGTATATCCTACACATGGGTTGACCCTGAATATTTGAAATGTATTTATAATTTTCATTAATTTTCACTGTAAAGCCTTCCATCAAATTAGCCTATTTCTGAAAGTTCAGCAACTTGGATTTTAATTTAAAAAAGGAAAATAAAAGTACTCTGTACACCTCTGACACAGGTACAAAGGATCTGCATTATGAAAACTTACTGTCTATTAAACTGTAGAAGATTTGTTCTAGACAAATGGGACGCCCTATTGGTAAATATTTGACGTAAAACAAGTTCAACGACTGATATTTTTGACATAAATTATCAAAATTCAAAATCAAAGTACCATGCACACCTTGGATATATGTACAAATGATCTGCAAAATAAAAACTTCCTGTCTCAAATACTGTAG
>MJUU01071696.1:133385-169883 GCA_002080025.1 Modiolus philippinarum
AGCACTAGAACCCAAACAAAGGAAATCTATAATTTCAAAAATGTTTAAAATGCATAAAACTATAAAATGCATAAGTTCAACAACTGATATTTTTGACATAAATATTCCAAAATCAAAATCAAAGTACCATGCACACCTTTGATATATGTACAATTGATCTGCAAAATAAAAACTTCCTGTCTCAAATACTGTAGGAGATTTGCTCCGGAAAAGGGTGTACCCTACTGTTAAAATTTGACGTAAAAATGACTAAGTTCAACAATTGATATTTTTGACATAAATGATCAAAAATCAAAATCAAAGTACTATGCACACCTTTGATATATGTACAATTGATCTGCAAAATAAAAACTTCCTGTCTCAAATACTGTAGGAGATTTGCTCCGGACAGAGGGGGTACCCTATAGTTAAAAATTTGACGTGAAAATTACTTAGTTCAACAACTGATATTTTTGATACCGTATAAGTGGTTATTTTCGCGGGACGCAAATTTCGCGATTTCTTTCAAAATTGCTGAACTTTATTTTTGCGGGGCTCAAATTTTCGCGATTGCTTATCATTTACTGTGTAAAGTCCCATACAAATTATATTTCGTGGTATGTAATTTTCGCGATTTCAGAATTGTCGCGAATAAAGCGAAAATTAAGTCCTCGGGAAAATAACCACTTATAAATTATCAAAAATCAAAATCAAAACACCATGCACACCTTTGATATGTGTACAATTGATCTGCAAAATAAAAACTTCCTGTCTCAAATACTGTAGAAGATTTGCTTCAGACAAATGATGTACTCATTTGGCAGCCGCCCGCCATTTTCACCATTTTAATTACCGGATTTTTCCGACGGAAAAACCGGTTAAAAATTACAATCATAAATCATGATTTTGAGACTAATTGAGACTAAAATCTTTATTACTTCTTGTGCAATAATTAATATGCCTACCATCCACGGACTATGTGCTGCACATAATATCGAACAGGCTGTAACACGTGCAATTTGTCGGAGAACACGCATTTCTTTCTGTCTTATGGCTTTAATCTTCTTTGAAAAATATGCTTCCCAGGCGTACATCTTTATGACCTAAAACATGAAATGAAATATTTAACATAGAATTCCCTGTATAACTGTTTCTTCACACTATCTAATTACAGCTGAAATATAATAGTAAGAGTCTTTTTATCATACTTCCGCTTTTTTTCAAATTAGTTTTTTTTTATTCATTTTTTTTTGTTTGTTTGTTTGTTTGTTTGTTTTTGTTTTTTTTTTTTTTTTTTTTTTTTTTTTTTTTGTCGTTTGTTATTCTTGAAACTTTTGGAAGTACTACCTCTGTACAATTAGAATAATTTGAATTTTGGCAAATCTTAAAATCGACTTCAAACAGGTCTCTCACTGATAATGCCAATGCTATGAGTTTGAATTGAGTTCGACAGTGTTATGCCAGTAGACTCGGCTCCTTGAGATAGTTCGCAGTTAGCCATCGTTCTAGATTACGTTTAGATTTATTCTTTCCATCTCAAGATTATGATCATGGAGTTATTGTCTACCTGTATTGGGTTTTATTTCTATTTTTATCATATTACAAGGAAACGGGACAGATAATGGGGAGGTTTGGGTACTTCAACCTGAAGCTGGCTTTTAATACTTAATAGTGTCGGTAACAAGTCTCGATGTCCCAAGTTTCTATCGTTAACTACGTTTTCTTTTGTCTTATTTGTGTTTTCCTGTGTAGTTCACTTGTAGATTGCGGCATGAAATTATAATTTTCAGCAATTGTAGATGTTTCCTGTGATCAGTTTTATTACATTTAAAAGTCAAAATTGACAACTCGATGTCTATAATTACCTTTATACCACATATTATTTCATTCAGCAACCTGCATCGTTTCCCCTTGTATAATAGAATTTTCATTAGATATGCTTCTTGGAGTTTTCCAAACAGAAGGTTCAGGAGTGTAAGAATGATTATTACTCCTATAACTCCTAATGTTGACGATCCCATCACATCCCATAATTCGTATACACCAATCGGTAACACAAAGAAAAAGGTAGATATTTCATTGGAATAAGTAAAAGCATCTTGTATTCGTTGACAATCTACAGAAACAAGATTCACTACTTCTCCAACTGTGTAATCTTTTCTAACACTACTGCTGACCTTCAATGTCTGTTAAAATGAGAAATGACATTTCAGGCAGTAAATGTTGGAATAATTATACAACTGAACAGTTGATCTCACATTTCAGTGCATATATTCCAGTCGGGTTCAAACAATAAAATTGTTGTTAAATTATAAGTAACAGTTTAGTATCTATTTAACAATATTTACAACCATAAGTGTACATTTTTCACATAAAAACTAAATGTAACAATTTTGAAAGGGCTTTAGACGGAACTTTTAACGCCGAATGAAAATAGTATAGCGTTTATTTCTGTTTTAATGAGGAACTACTGACTTCTCAAAATCTTTCGTCGAATACGGTCAATTTACAATCAGTTGTTACCCAAAGGCTTATAAGACTTAATTACATTTTCATGACGTAAGGAAAATGATCGTGTTTTTCTACTACTACTCTTGCAAAAGGTGCTACTGAGTTATATCTTTTAAATACTCTCGAAATAAATTACAACTGTCACAAAGGTAAAATTCCATTTGTGACCAGATCTTGATACAACTGCAATGACATGATGAAAATAAAGAATGACCATTGTGTATGAATTCAACAGTAGCAATGCACATCTTATAGCAAAAATACTTACTATGTTGGTGCCTGAACAAATGAGTTCTAGGACCAAACGAAAGAGTTCGATTTTTTTTTTTTCTAAAACACAAATATTTTTTACCTGAAAAACTTACTTTGAGATATATTACTCCAATAAGAGCTGTTTTGACCTTTAACCCTAGTGTTACCATCATCTGTGATGCATGGATGTAAAACATGGCATGTAACTGTCCAGCTAGGTATATAAGTATTGCTAATAATACCCCATACCATAGAATTCGTTCTTCGAATGGTTTTTCAGTCTCTTGTACAATAAGTCTGGAAAACATAAAACAAAGAATCTGACGGGTGTCGCATTCAAAGCAGGACATGCTAACACTTCTGAAGCATATGATGTTACTCTCAGACCTTATTGAAGTCCACACACAGGTCTTCCAGTTTTGAATATTGTGTATTAAATTTTGTATTTTTGTTGATGTTTAAAGTCTTTTTTTCATATGCTCGCTTTCACAAAGTCTATTGAATTAGATTTTTTTTTGTAATTCGAATGTCTGTTGTTCCTTCGCCATTCTACTGCCGTTGTTTAGCTCATTACAATATCAAACATCTTGGCAATTAGATCTTATTAAGGAATGTCACCTTACATGGGTACCATTTTGCTTTATTGTAAAATCACGTCTTGATTTCTATAATTCGATAATTTCTTAACTGCACTGAAGGGACATACGTTTCCGACAAATTAAAATCTGCTGCTATTTCGATATATAAACATTTGATTAATCAATCTTACTTCAGTATAAGTGGCTGTATCATTACAGATATATCACACAGCAACTTCAATCCTACACCACGGAACCATTCAAATGCATACATCCTAATACAGCATTTAGTCAAAGACGTTTTTTTACTAGATCTCTCGTCCTCTTCGTCATGAGTTAAACTCCTCTGTAACAATGAGGTTTCTTCTCCTGGAATTGTCCCATTTCGTGCAAATTCGCCTCTGCATGAACCGTTTTGTCTATGAAATCTGAAAAAAATAGGCGAATTAATGAAGATTTTGCAAGAATATGGGAGCAGTTAAATTAATAACTCAATTAGATATATTATAATACTGCCAATTATATATATATAACAGATCAATCAAGGTTCGTTTTAAAGTTGATAAAACCTTCAATTGAAATAAAATAAATCTTAAAATTCAGGTCTATGACTCATTAAAAGCATTTAGTTAGTTATAAAGCAATTGTCAAAAAGTGTCCTTTTCTCATACAGTAAATAAAGTGGTGGTTGAAATCTCCACCAATGAAATCAATTTGCACTTACCTTTACTCCTTATAGTTAGAAGTCATTTCTTATTTGTTGACATATTAACGATTCGATATGTAATTCAACAGCTTTAAGAAAATTTTGTTGAAACCTAAGGAGTATCTCCTTCTTGCATACCTCTGTCCTGAGCTGATTTTGGCTTTCCTTTTTAAATCATATCGATAATTTGTTCTCAATCAGCTTTTACACACATTTCGGTTTATGGATTTCGAAATGTTTTGATTTTATCTGCACTGATTAGACAAATAAGTTGTCGAAATGGGCATATGCAGAATCAAATTCACAGTAATTTCGGAATTTTGTTATTTATTACCAGTTATTCATGAGTTGATTCCACTGCTGGTGAACTGTGAGTTCCCGAGGATATTAACCAACCCATTAAGTACCTCGGTGCTGGCCCAAGTCGATTTTTTTTAAAGTTGCGATAACCAAATTTAAGAAAATTTTGTTAAAACCTAAGGAGTATCTTCCTCTTGCATAGCTCTGTCCTAGGATGAATTTTGTTTTTCTTTTTAGATAATATAGGTAATTTATTCTCTATCAGCTTTAATACTCATTTGAACATTTTGCGTCGTGACCATCACCACATATTCCACGCTACGAATAACACCACAAGGTTCCAGTGGATAAATCATGGTAATATTTCTTAAACATTTGGAATAATGTCACACTAATACTAAGATTCAAGCATAAAAACATCATACAATTGGTGTCCTCAACGTGAGACATTTAAGTGTACTTCTCTAGAAACGGGAACAGTGTTCGATGAAGCTGGCAGTCTCCTCACAAAAAACCGTCACACAAATAAATCTCATATTTGAAGAACAATTTTGAATTGATTAACTTTGCTGTTAAGTTACTTAAATACAACAAAATAAATCGAAATAAAATAAAAATATGTAAGTAATAATCCTAAGTTGTCATGTTTTGGTGGGAAATATTTTTTGAACTGCAGCTGCGCCGTGAATACTCGGTGTCACATGATGGGATCTTTGATTTTCGACAAACAATTCCCAAATTTAAGATTTGTATAATTTTCATTTATTTTCAAAACCAACCTTTGCCTTGACATGGTTTTCTCTTCCTCTGTCCACAGAGAGTATAGCTCATCAGTTACTTTTTTAGCTTGTAGCTCAGGATGCTGATCCCAAAGGTCGCCTTTGTTTATCGTCTGTTTGTAACATGTTCTGACAACACTGTAATAGGGTGAAACAGTTATCATGATTTATGGCACAAAGTATATGATATAATACAGTTAATTTATATGGAGTAAATGCTCAGGAGACAAAATTTCTACAAAAACATGGTAACAAATCCATGGGCAACGCTGTTATTGTTGTTGTTCTTGAAGTCAACATGAGTCCTTCAATTTTGGGATTTACTCATACTTCATTGCATGATACGTGGATTTTTTCTTTTTCATAATAAGGTTAAATGAAGACAGAGACTTATAGCATCCTTTATAGTCGTTGGTTTTCACATTTCACTGCGTAAACGTTTCTATTATTTTTAACCCTTGAAATAGTAGAAGCACTATAACCAACGACTTATATATGATAAGCTTTGTTTCTCTTATTCAGAAACTAATGATATTTTATGTTTTATAGTTTCTATCCTGTCATGGTCAAAAGTCCAAATCATAAATTTGTAGAGAGGAAATACTGGTTATATTTTTCAGGACCCAAAAATCATTTTAGGTCTTTTTTGCTATTTAAAAAAAAAGATTTTGACATCTTAAATTTTCCACGAAATCACGAGTTTACTTTACACAAAAGTGAATCATCGCTTCGAGTTCTATATGGTACATGTTTGTATGTAATTGACGTGAAAATCATAAGAATTAGAGAAATATCCTTTCATGCCAAATAATCAAAGCTTTTCTCTCAGAATAACGTACACTGCTTATAATATATCTGATTAGATCTATCACCAATGTTCCTACAGATTTGATGATTTAATAAT
Organism: Modiolus philippinarum; assembly: GCA_002080025.1. Taxonomy (NCBI): domain Eukaryota; kingdom Metazoa; phylum Mollusca; class Bivalvia; order Mytilida; family Modiolidae; genus Modiolus; species Modiolus philippinarum. Next base: position 139,395 of record MJUU01071696.1, read on the forward strand.
TATTTTGTAATGAATGAAAACATCAAGTAACTCGCAATGAACTGTAAAACGATGTTTTTCTTCACACTTCTACTCAGCAAATCGGAATTTTTATATGTGAAAGGTGAAAAACATGTTTATCAAACACAAAATATACTATACCGTGAACCATTCCTTGTAATTCAATATCTAAAAATATTATTGGAAGAGATTTTTGTTTTCTTTGATATACCCTACTAAATCTAGATCATTCAGACGGAGAATTAATCCTTAGACACAACCTTCCTACCTTAGGACCCCGTCGATGAAAATTGAGAAATACGTATATGACACTATCAGAAATCGTATATATGGGCACTAAGAAAACACAAATTCCCCTTTTTTTCAGATATAAAATGTAATGCGTTTAATTTCAATGATCTGCTTCCGAAAAGCGGGTGTCTTATAAGAAGCGGGAAATGCTTACTATACCAGTGAACCTGATCTAAGGCACGGACCATTTGATTTTCAAGGGGGGGCCTGGGATTTTCACCAGAGCCGGGAAATTTTTTTCGCCCGCTTCGCGGGCCAGATTATTTTTTCCCATATACACAATGCTAGAAAATTTTGTTGAGCCGGGCTTTTTTTTCCTAATGGACAGGATCAGGGCCGGATTATTGTTTTCAACCGAAGTGCTGGCCAGAGAATTTTTTTGGGGCAAAAGTCAGGGCCACAAAATTTTTTTCTAAAAAATAGCAGCTCCCCCCCCTGAAAATCAAATGGTCCGTGCTAACCCATGGTTTTTATTGGATCCGTGTTGTTCATCTTCATGTGTGTGTGTCTTCATTTTTCTTTTCTGTGCAGTACCCATGTTATGTCTCTGTTTCTTTGATGTTGCCATTGTAGTTTGATTATTCGTTTTGGATTGACGGTTCGATTCTCACTCACTACACTGGACCACTTATTTTTTGCACACCAAAAATAAATTATCTAACTACGTCAAAATTTAAAACATTACTTTAAACCATCTGCTATCTCTATCAATTATTGTACGTAATTTTAGTTCAAACAATATGCAAGCCAAATGAGGCTATAACAATGCAAGAGAATAGTATTACAAAGGACATTATCGTTGTCAAATTTCTTTAAACAATTCACCTTCAGGATAAGCTCTAAACTTGGCCCACCTAAAAGTATAAAGCATTAACGCAGAAAAGAGTAGAAAAAGCTATCAGAGTTTTTTTTAATCGAATAAACAAATAGACTACCTTTTTATTGGTCTAAATCTTGAAGTCACCATGAGGCCTTCAACAATACGCTACATATACACTTCATCACATATGCAGAGTGATGTTAAAATAATTAAAAATCGCCATACTCACGGTGTAAACCACCAGAAAAATAACTTTGATATAACGGAAGATACCGGCTTTGGACATACAGGCTGAAATTATAAAAATAAGATTATCATATAGTAATCCTCTGTGGCATCATCAGAACATAAAACCTGTAACAATTAACATATCACGAAATTATAAGTGCACAGTCAAAGCAAAAATGTGCAAAGACAAAAAGTATATTTATTTGTACAAGGATACTTGATGAAAAGACAATTAAGCTAGTTATACCGTTGTAAGCCTCTCGCATGCGATGTATTAACAGTATTACAAAAAGAATCACAATGCAATTACATTTTTGCTAGTATGAAATATTGTTCGGATTGCTAACATCTCTGTTCATATGCAGTCTTCTTATAATTTTCTTCGTATAATTTTCGTTTATTTAATTTTCTCCTCGCAATTAATGTTGTCTTTTTTTTCTTTAATAAACGAAAAGGTAATTTGCCTATTTCAAACTTAGTTTCCTGTCCTTAAAATTTTCACTGAAGGGGAAGTAACTCAATTGAAATCAGGACCACGTGACATCGGACATGTCATATTTTAATTAAAAAAAAACTCTTATAAATCGGCACTGTGGCACTTCCAAATAGTTTTATAGAAGCCGTATCATTTTGAAAAAGTTCACAAACGACAAGGTTTCAAAGCCGTTCAAATCAAGAGGAAATCATCTTTACGTTTTGCTTAATCACTTCGTTAGTCCAGTCTAGAGTTGCATCCCTTGGCATAAGCATATAAAATGCAAAACGCAAAGTCAAATTTGGGAACTCCGTTTGAATTGGCAAGTGATCTATTTCGGTGTCACAAATAAACACAGTTAAACTAACTCAATACATTCTGTTTACGTTGTTTTCGAGTGCCAATCGTTAAACAACATTACAGAGACAAAAAAACAATGTTGGCTCAGTTATGGTGTACACGTTCCTGAGAGAGAATTTCTTACATTGATACTTAAGGTAGATGGGTACTCCAAAATTTTTTTCCATAGATTTTCTTTATTTTCTCAGGAAAGTTTTCTTATTACATGAGCATTGAAATAAAATAATAAAAACGGGGGGTCACCGTGCTTGATTTTAAAATAAATGATATCAAAATAATCAAATGTTTCTAATGAATATATAGGGAAAAACAGGCATTTGGTTGTTTTCTTTAAAATTATTCCATAGATTTCTTTTTATTTTACTCATGTTAGCTCCTTGAACATACTTTCAGAAAATATAAAGAAAAATGGGGGTCACCGACTTTGTTTTCCATATAACTTGTAAGATTTGAATTTTTGTAAAATATTTTCATCAGATTATCTCCCTTTTTCAAAAATCCTCTTCCCATTTATTTAATTATCAAGTTACCATTCGTCGTCTAATAAGATAAAGACATGTGAAATCAAGTCCATGTAGGTTCTTTGCATTTTGTATTATGAATATAATATTTATTGATTCATTACAAATAAAAATATTTGCATATTTAAAAAGCAGATAATACCATAACAGCGTAAATAACAAATTCAAAATGGCGGAGGACTACCGATCTACCTTAATCATACTTCCAACCTTTGACATTCTTGTTTTTTTTGGGGGTTTTTTTTGCCATTTTCAAATGTCGTTTTGACCACTGATTATAGTGCCCACATCTCACTATTTTATAATGTCAAGTTATCTTGTGATTGGCTCGATGAGGGCCCTGTGGTTGTTTATAAGTTGTGATTATCTTCTGTTAGTCTTTTTGAACTTACTATTAAGTATGGGCAAAGATCAAAAGCTCATTGTTGAAGGCTCCATGGTGATTTCAAGATAAAGAAGAACAATAAAAGCGTTGTTCCATTCATTTTTTACAATGTATTTTAAGAGACTTTGTCCAATGTACATTTACTCCATATCCTTTCAATGCTTGTGTGATAACCAAATAGCAGTTATGGTTATAATTTTCTATTACAACGTGTTCTTTAAAATGCTTTTGTACTTTCGGCAAAATCAAAATATTTGTATAAGCTCATGTTCACTGGAAAGCCAATGATTGTGGCGGCAGAATCAGGGAGGCAATTTTTATCACTTTTCCTTTATCTTTCACACAGCATTGGCTTTGAATTTTGTTTTTTTTTTATATTTTATAAAGGGTCATTATTTTTTTAACAATTAAGATTTAAACAGAACATCTACAATTTATAAAAACAAAAATTTGCAAGGATGTCCATAACTGCAAACATTGTTGTCCTGTTCAAGATGAAAAAGAAATGAATGTGGAGGAAGGATGAACCAGCAATGCTCAGATTCCAAAATATGTTTCTGGGGACGATCTGCAACACTCAAGAAATTAATCTCGGTCTTCAGTAGCGAGATTCTCTTGACTTTATTGACCGAAAGGGATTAGTTAAATGTACATGTGTTTTTTTCAAATTATCTTCTTGATCATAATCCGCTCATCGAGCACTAAGACGTTTACAGTAGTATAACACAGATCTCTGATCATGCATTTTGTGCAATGTAAAATTGAGAAACAGCTATATCAAGTTTCAAAGTGCATCCTGAAAAGACCATGTTAAACTTCAGAAGACATGAATTTGAATGAAAAAGAAAGGAAATGGGGTAAATGTCAAGGTGACAACATCCCATATCCAGGTTAAAACGACCCAAAACAAAGCATCTAGGGGTCACCCCAAAAAGGTAAAAAAGTGGATAAATCAATGGAAACAAACCACATCCAATAACCCAAATATCAAGAAACTAGTACTTTTGCGACTATAGTGAAGTTGAAATTTTGCATTCTAAGTATTAATTGCTTCAAAAATATCGGGCACTGCTACAAAATATCAAATAAAATTGTACCCATTCTGTAAAACAGACAAAAAGTGGATAAATCAATGGAAACAAACCACATTAACTGTAGATAGGGAATTGTACTTTTTCCTGTTACTAAAGCTTAAACGAATATATTTGATATTTTTGGCAGATACTTTTTTTAAACCTTGTCTTCGAATTTCGTTCTTCGAATATCGACATTCATTGATTTGTTTGAGAATATTTTGAAAGTAAACAAACAAAGACTATTACACCAAATTATAATTTGGTATAATGAATTCTTATTCCAAGACTATTATACCAAATTTTCTTAAAAATTGCAAAGAAATATATGCCTTTCTTTGCATACTAAACCAATAAATTCTTTCTATGCCATCTGACGTAGCGGGAATTACCTAGGATACTGATGAAGTAAAACCAAAGAAGAGGAAATGGCTCAGTATACGGCCAAATTTGCTTTTACAGTCATACCAAAGAAGCGGGAATGAAATTGTTTAGTCTACTGTTTCGAGTCAATAATAGACTTTAAAAAGGAATTCAACTCTGCATTACATATTCTTGACTGTCCAGAAAAGAAGAAAACAATAAATGGTAAACAGTAAAGGGACACAAACAAGATCATATGTATCATTTGCTGAAAAGATTAATTTCAGTTGTAAGGTTATTAACCATTTAGATGATTTAATCAATGTTTTGTGGGTTTTTCAAAAGATATTGTTGCCAAAAAAATATTGCTTTTCATTTGTTAGATGTATGAAATATTTTTCTCGCCCTACAATACACAGTGGCATTCTGGATAACAATAAGAATATGTTTATGGCAAGAGCTTTTAAGGGTTTTAAAGCAAACGGAAGAGAAAATTAGCTTTGTAGATTGTCAGTGGTGTCGTTTGAAATTATCCTTACATTGGAGTCGGTAAAATATACTTCAGCCACCAAATACCATGAATTATTGGTCAAGTGTCATCTAATAAAGCGATCCATTTATGTAAAGAAACTAGTTACTGGTTTAAGGAAACTCAGAGACGAATGTCTATGTGGATTTGAAACACCCAACTCTTAATGAGACTGAAAATAAAACTTTATAAAACAAATGAACTCAAATGAAAAGTTGAAACTCAGTGTTTGGATTGTGTTAAAATCTCCAAGGCAGTAAGAACCACCATTACCATGGGAACAAATAAAAGTGTATTCATAACTGATAATTGGAGTCAATATAATTTCATATTACACAAAATCTATAACAAATTCCAATTAATTGTCTTTGATCTATATATACCTTTTCCTCCTTTACTAAAAATGTTATTGTGATGATTTCCATCTGAAAATGTGAGAGCTTTTCCAAGTTTGTCTACAAGAGCCAATGAATTTCCTTTTGCAAAATTTCGAATCAATTATTGTAGTTTTATTAGGCTATTCTAAAAAAATTATACTGTTTAATACAGAAATGCTAAACAATTTGATGAAATACATTCAAGGTGATTGGAAAGACAGTAAACTTGCACCTACAATAGGCATTTACAAAACTAGAATAATTTCTTTCGTAATCTTGCGTGAGGAAATATTGAATTAGTGTTGACAATTTCGAATATGCTTTTTCATGCTTCAAGGGATCTCCTAACAATTACATTTTGGGAGTCAAAGTATAGCTCAATATAAAGATATTGAGTATATCTTAAGAACTGGAGAAGGGATTTGAAATAGACAAAGGGGTTGTGTAATATGAATAATATTGAATCTGAATGTCAGTAATAAATACAGTTGTATACTTGTTCACATATTTGTTTGTTACTTACATCAACTTTTCAGATAAGATAGCAGTATTGCTATATATTGGACTTTTGTCTCATTCTACAGATACAGCCACCTAAATCGTGCACGAAAATTGGCAATTTGGGTCACAATGAAGAATATATGGGAAAAGGAATTAATTTCTTCAGTGAATTTAACATAGAAGGAAGAGCATGTAAGCTTTTTATATCTTTGGTAGACAGTCAAATAAATGTTTGGTACGTCTGATCTCTTCCTAGCAATTGAGTCGACAAAATATACTTCAGACATGAAATAACCAGGAATTATTGCTGTTTGTCCTAATGCTTTCGCATAATCTAATAAAGGGAAATATATCAAGCTATTCATCGATGGGAAGAAACGTGCCAACAGTTTCGGAAAACTCGGAGGCGATGATCTGTGAGTCACAAGAAGAATCAGAACTTCATTAAATAAATGCACTCAAATGAAAAGAAAAAAAGTCAGTGTTTTGATCATGTTCAAAATCTTGGTTACCTTAGAGGAAAACCGAAGGCAACAAAAGATGCCATTATTTTGGTTATATGTTATTTGAGTTGACGTATTAAAAACTTAAGACTGTTTAATGTAGAAAAGCAATTCGAGCTACATGAATTTCTGAGGGTTAGAAAATGACATTAACTCATCAGTCACCAAACAGATCTTTCAACACCATAATTTTATCTGGCTGTGTGACGGGTGCCATGCATGCTGCAGATCATGCTAACCCTTCCGGAGCACATGATGATATCTCAGTTTTTATAGGGGTTCACACTGCTAGTGCTTTAGTTTAGTGGCGTTCTTGTTCATTTTTGTTTATTTGTTTTGTCCTTGTAATACTGTCTCCATTCGTGTTGCTGTGAATTGCCGTGAATTTGGATTTATGATATTAGAATTTCCCCTTTCCTCGTTCTTGCTTCGTGTTCGTTTGCCGATGTATTTCATGAAACACATTGACGGTGATTGAATAACATAATACCGAAGTTGCTGTTAATTTCGATTCTGTATATGCGCATTTCCACAAATTATGTCTCTTCAGTGCAGATAAAATAAAAATATGGGAAATCCATATACCGAACTATCTGTAAAGACTGATAGAGAACAAATTACCAATAAGATCTAAATAGAAAAGCCAGAATTAGGTAAGGACAGAACTATGCAATTAAGAGTGAAATAATACTTAGTTATGAAAAGACAAAACTAGAGGCTCCAAGGAGCCTGTATCGCTCACCTGGCTTTCCGTTGCCAAAATCGTGGTAGCATTGTAAGTTATACAGTTTATCATCAGTCTCTCAAATTTTAGTACCTCGAACACCACCAATATCTTGCGCAGTATTTAAAGTCTGATCATGTATTACTATGATTTCTTTGTTGGGCTTTTTGACAAAAAACGTTCTTGCTAAGGACCACTTTCAACACCAGTTTTGAAATACGAACAATTTTCAACATCGATTTTGCAGAAGTCGCAACATCAATATCTATTTGGGAACCAAATTTCATTGAAATAGGACAATGTTTAAATTTCCCGCCTTTTTGGCAACCATTTTGAAAATGGCCATCAGCAAACAATTTTCAACATAACTTTTGAAGTTGTGACATCAATACCTATTTGGACATCAAATTTCATTGAAATCGAACAATGTTGAATTTTCCGGCTTTTTTGGTTGCCATTTTGAAAATGGCGGTCAACGAACAATTTTAACATCAGTTTTAAAGTTGCAACATCAATACCTATTTGGAAACCAAATTTCATTGAAATCGGACAATGTTGAATTTTCCCGCCTTTTGTGGCGGCCATTTTGAAAATGGCGGTCAACAAACAATTTTCAACACAGGTTTTGAAGTCACAACATTAATATCTACTTGGAAACCAAATTTCATTGAAATCGGACAATGTTGAATTTTCCCGCCTTTTTTGGCGTCATTTTGAAAATGGCTGTCAACAAACTATTTTCAACACCAGTTTTGAAGTCGCCACAGCATGGCAAACATTTCATCATGTTTCAATTAATCTTCATCTTCTATAGTTTTGGAAATAAAAGACGAAAAATACAAAATTTTAAAAATTCGGCGAAAAAAGGGCAATATTTCCTACAAGGGTTTATGGATTTTCTTTAAAATTGCAGGGCGGGTAGATCTTGATATGCTGAACATTTTTCCAATTTACACTTGACCTCTATCAGTTACACTTTTTGAAATAAAAAATACAAAATTTTGAAAATTTTACGGAAAAAGGGCTATAACTCCGAGACTGGTTTTCAGATTTTCTTCAAAATTGCACAGTGGGTAGATCTCATCGTGCTCATCATTTTTACTCCATGTCAGATTTTTTATATCTGTAAAGGTTTTCGAGTAATTTGCAAAAAACAGCAATTTACCCCTATGTTCTATTTTTAGTAACAGCGGCCATGTTGTTTGGTCTACGGACATAAAAATCACAAACTTGAAAGTGCATACCTTTGTGATGATTCATTCCAAGTTTGGTTAGTATTGGCCCAGTAGTTTCAGAGGAGAAGATCTTTGAATAAAAGTAAACGGACGGACGGACGGACGACGGACGCCGAGTGATGGCAAAAGCTCACATGGCCTTTGGCCAGGTGAGCTAAAAACTGCACCTAAAATAAGCTTTTACAAAACACAAAATCTTGCACGAGGAAATTGTTGAACGCTGTAGACAAACTGTGAAAAGCTTTCATATTTTCAAATGGAAATCATTACAATAACATTTTTGGTAAAGAAGGTAAGGTATATATAGACCAAAGAGACAAATTCATTTGTCTAAGACTTTTGAATTGGATTTTATTATATACAATGACTTTGTGTTATATAAAATTATATTGAATCAAATTATCAGTTATAAATAGGGTTATATTTGTTCACATATTTGTTGTTACATTCACTTTTTTTAAAAATAAATATACAAATGTTGTTTTTAGTTATTAATTAATTGAACGGCATTTTAAACTGCTTCTTCATTTGAAGTGAAAGTCATAACATACCTACAAGATGGGTTTACAGCGTACGTTGATAAATGTAATTGACCTTTACAAAAACAATCAAATATAAACCAAACAAGATTGCTACGCGTAGCTATGTCCCCCGCCGCTGCAGTAAAGTCGATAAAGTCCCATAACTCATATAAAATTTATCAAAATGGCGGCAGGATATGATCAACTGCATAAGGTGGCAAACAGCCAAGCAAAAGTTCAGCAAAATCCTTTAATTGAATTTTGAAGAGATGTGTCCACAAGTCTTCCTATGTTGTAGTATGCATTAAGTCGATAAAGTCCCATAACTCCCGATAAATTTGTCCAATCAAAATGGCAGCATAATATATGATCAAGTACATATGGTGGCAAATGTTCAAACAAAATTTCAGCATAATCCGCTCAGTGGTTTCCGAGGAGTTGCGCCTACAAAGTGTTCCTAAGCTGTAGCATGCATTAAGTCGATAAAGTCCCATAACTCCTGTAAAATTTGACAAATCCAAATGGCGATGCGATATGATCTAGTACTAGTGGTGACTAACAATCCTGTAAAATTTGAATGAATTCTGGCCAGAGGTTTCTGAGGAGTTGCGTCCACAAGATTTGCCATTGTATAACAATGTGGAAATAATCAAAGTCCAATAACTCCCACAAAATTTGCTGAATCAAAATGGCGATGCGATATGATCTAGTAATAATGGTTGCTAACAATCCTGTAAAATTTGAATGAATTCTGGCCAGCGGATTCTAAGGAATTTGCCATTGTATAACAATGTGGAAATAATCAAAGTCCTATAACTCCGACAAAATTTGACGAATCAAAATGGCGATGCGATATGATCTAGTACTAATGGTGACTTACAATCCTGTAAAATTTGAATGAATTCTAGCAAGCGGTTTCTGAGAAGTTGCGCCCACAAAAAACGTGACACATGGACGGACGCAGACCATTACCATGTCCCTCCGTCGCGTTGCGGCTGGGAACAATAAGACACGAACTCCTCTTAAACTAGAAGTAGGGTCGTTTATACCCCAACGGGTGTATCCTCCAGCATATTTTCAAAGCCATTATAATAATGAATGAATACTGAAAGTTAAATTTTATTACCTTTCCTATTCTTTCGTACCCGTAGATACTTGGACTCTCACCTAGTGAGTACAAGACAACCTGTATACATGCAAGTCCAAACGTGATGTAAGATATAATACTGCTAAGGCAAGATGGCTGCAAAGAAATACATGGAAATTTTAAAGTTGCATTTGACTTCTCCTATGAATTGATTTAAATATAATTTCACCTTTCGACATAGAAAGAACAAAAAAGCCAAACCCATCGACTGAGTGGTCACCTATTCGTCAAAGGTAAAACGAGTTCACATCTTGTTAAGTTAAGTAAGTGTGCATGTGAAATAATCTTATCAATTATTAAAAAAAACAAAAAAGAAACTGGATTACATAATATCAAATATTTCAAAAAGTATATATAATAATATTTCAAAAATTACAAACCGTGTGTCCGTGTAAATCAGTACTAGTAATCTAATGGTTCTAAATCTATTGTCAGTGAAATCAAAAGTGAGGAAGCAAATAAATAAAAAATACTGATGTTACTTTTAAATTAGGACTTTTAAATTATTACTTTTTGCATATGTACATTTCGCATGAGACATAAGTTGTCGCAATGCGCATGTGCAGAAATCAAATTCATAGTAACTTCGGTATTTAATTATTTGTTACCACTGGCTCGATGCTTCTACTGGTGGACTTTGAGTCCCCGAGGGTATTCACCAGCCCGGTACTCAGTATTTTTTGTAAATTGTCTTGAAAACTAAGGAGTATATCCCTCATGTAACATTCTGTCCTTAGCTGATTTGGGCTTAACATTTAGATCATATTGGTTATTTGTTCTTTATCAGTTTTTAAACATCTTTGAGTTATGGCCTTCAAAACATTTAGATTTTATCTGCACTGAAGAGACATAAGTTGCCGAAATGTGCATATGCAGAAATCAAATTCACAGTAACTTTGGTATTTAGTTACTTGTTATCATTGGTTCGATGCATCTACTGGTGGACTGTTGGTCCCCGAGGGTATTCACCAGCCCAGTAGTCAGTACTTCGGTGCTGACCCGAAAGCCGATTGTATTTGGAACCTTACCATATCTAAATTTTTGTAAATGTTCTTCAAAACTAAACATCTTTGAGTTATGGCCTTCCAAACGTTTAGATTTTATCTGCACTCTTGTCGAAATGCCCATATGCAGAAATCATATTCACAGTAACTCCGGTATTTAGTTACTCGACAACTTATGTCTCTTCATTGCACATCAAATCAAAACATTTGGAATTCCTCAAACCGAAATATGTGTAAAAATAGTAATGGTACATTACATGATACCCCGCCACGTTTCACAAAATTTCTTAGTTAAAAGGGGCATAACTCCAGAACTATGTGTACCGCTGAACCCAAAGTTATACTTGGCCTGTGTTTAATGGTAAACAATTTACATACCAAGTTCGAAGCCGGTATGATATTTCATTCACAAATTATGAGTACGAAACCCTAAAATTCACAAAATTTCAGTTTCAAGTGGCATAACTCCAGACCTCTGAACCCAAAATTAAACTTGATCTGAGTTTTATGGTGAACAACTTACATACCAAGTTTAAAGACCTTGTATTATTTCGTTCACAAGTTATCAATCGAAAGCCCTAAAATTCACAAAATTTCAGTTTCAAGGGACATAACTCAAGAATCCCTTGGTCCTCAGAACCTAAAATCAATCTTTACCTGAGTTTTGTGGTGAACAACTTACATACAAAGTTTGAAGACCTTGTGTTATTTCGTTCACAAGTTATCAGTCGGAAGCCCTAAAATTCACAAAACTTCAAAGTTTCAAGGGTCATAACTCCAGAATCCCTTGGACCTTAAGTCTCATTATACAGTTTCGACGTCACCATGTATTCCTATGTAAAATTGCCAAACATTACAGTTTCAGACTGAACGTATAGGTGTAAAGTTTCCAATGAGGTGTATATTTTTGCGTAGCATGGATACCATAGATTTTATAAACAATGCAAAAAGGGTACGATGATCGTTGAATTTTTTCACAAAATAAGATCGAACATAAACTGCTTTCAAAAGCACATGTTCACCTTCTGTCAAATTTCTGTCCACATGGCCGGCATGACACCGTCTCATTCATTTATTGATGCGATTAGCTAAGGGCCAATGACCCGGAAGTGTATGTTGAGACCTTATGATTTCAACTTGTATTAAAAATGAGGGTTTTTGCTCTTTCAATTTAAAGTGCAAACTTGTGCGAGTAAAATGATACCAAATATGTACTGGTTCAATAACCTGTTAAGATTTCCTGGCATATCCAAATACAGTATGTCGCGAGCAAATTTAGATAAGTTTGACATCGCATATGAAGCGCACAGTCATTGTGTATGAAAAGGAAGTTTTGCAATAAACTTTACAAAATGGGTTATAAATATCTTTCAAAATGGTATAATGTAGGCTTCATGGGTGTACAGAAATAGAAATATGGCTGATATTTACCTAAAAAGTCTACAGGGAAGGAGATCGATTAATGTTATGAATGAAACAAAAATAGGGAGGGAAAATAGATCTGCAACATGAAATACCTGTGTGAACCTAAGTTATGGCCATTTTTAAGGAAATAAAATATTATTTCAATTTTTCAAACATATATTTATGATAACAGGCCATAATTTGACAAGCTAGTGCATTTTTTTGGAAAGACAATGAATGGTTGCTAAGGTGAATTAGGGCAAAACCTATTCAAAGATATGATGACGCCTGCCTCTTAGGGTCTCACTATACAGTTTCGACGTCACCATGCATTCCTTTGCAGGTTCAGCCTAAGCGTTTAGGTGTAAATTTTGCAATGAGGTGTATATTTTTGCGAAGCATGGATACTATAGATTTTATAAACAATGCAAAAAGGGTACGATGATCGTTGAATTTTTTCACAAAATAAGCTCGAACATAAACTGCTTCCAAAAGCAAATGTTCACCTTCTGTCAAATTTCACATGGCCGGCTGACACCGTCTCACTCATTTATTGATGCGATATTCCTACAAACTGGTCACAGATGTTAATTATATTTCAACAGTACACTTTCTCACCTTCAAATTAAGCAGTCACATGTACTCTTTCCACGTATAATAAAATATCTCTCACTTACACTGTATTTGATTCCAATTTAACTTTCTGATAGAACTATTTAGCTAAGGGGGCAATTGACCCGGAAGTGTATGTTGAGACCTCAGAACCCAAAATCAATCTTTACCTGAGTTTTGTGATAAACAACTTACATACCAAGACTGAAGACTTGTGTTATTTCATTCGAAAGTTATCAGTCGGAAGCCCTAAAATTCACAAAATTTCAAAGTTTCAAGGGCATAACTCCAGAATCCCTTGGATCTCTGAACCCAAAATCGAACTTGACCTGAGTTTTGTAGTAACAACTTGCATACCAAGTTTGAAGACCTTGTGTTATTTCGTTCACAAGTTATCAGTCGGAAACCTCCGGGGGACGGACGGATATAAATACAGACGGACGGACGGACACACGACTGAGGGTATCACATAATACTTCGCCACTCCGTGTGGCGGGGAATAAAAATTGCTAGAGAACAATTACCAATATAATCTATAGAGAAAACCAAAAAAGCTAAAAACGGAGCTATGCGAGAGGGAGATACTCATTAGTAAGTAAAATTTAGATATTGCAGGTTTCAAAATAAAATCGGTTTTCGGCCCAGTACGAAAGTTCTGACAACTGGGTTGTTGAATACCCTCGGGATCGACCAACAGTCCACAATATTTAGTTTTCTCTTACTTTAAGTGTAGAGTATATTTACCTGGTTCAGAATGTTATCTTGTAATGGCAGTATATCACACACCATAACAAATATCCAAAATGTCCACAATAACCAAGAGGACACTATACCCTTTCTTCTGTTTATTTGGGTTATTATAGCGACATATATCTGAATTAAACAAAAAAGAAACTGATAGCAAAATATTAACTGTTTTGTGTATTTGAAGTAAACATTGAAACTCGGGTTATTTCGCAAATATTAGTGACTCATAAAGGTTTAGCTTTGTTGTAACACAGGTTTGCTAGCTAAAAGGTGGCTTTAGTATTTTCAAACTACTAATTTTTTCTAGCATGGTAAGTATGGTAAAAGAATATCTTCTAAAAATTGTTCCTAAAGTAGATCCTATTTATTTATGTCGATAAATATATACAGATAATATAATCTGATCGTCAATGAGTCCTACTAAATGTTGAAAATGTCATCCACATGCATATGTAAGTTTAGATATGTTGCCATAAAAACTGTATTGCAAAATTTCATAAGCGATTCTTGTCCTTATTAACATTTCTAATTTAATTATATTTGTTCTAATTGGAGAACAATTACTGTAGCAGTGAAGTTGGCCACCATGGACTTATGGCAGAAATATTGCTCAATGACTCACTGACAGTGTGACGGGTGTCGCTTAAGATGCATAGCATGCATACCCTTCCGGAGCACCTGATGTTACTCTCTATTTGTTGAAGTTCACACTGTCCTAGATTTGCCTTGTTTTTGCATGTTGTGTGCTTTTATTTCCATATTTTACTGCTGTTTGCTGTCTTTGTTTTTCTCTATTCTCGTTTTTGATTCTTTGTTGAGCTTTGTGATTACAACATCTTTTGTTCCTTCGGTATCCTACTGTCGTTGTTTGTTGTGAAACACAAATCATAAATCCATCCGTTGAGAAGATTGAAACTCGATACTTACGTTATTGGTGATATTAAAAACAAATGCGAGGATGAATGAAGAAGGAATACTTCTACCAGTCACACATCTATATCCATATCTATCACTGGCAAACAAATCAAACACACCCAACAATGCTAGTATAATACAAATACCCTGTTAAAAGTAAGATCAAAATAATTTAATGCATTGTGTTTACTATGTTGATTGCTTCGTGGAGGTTTGAAATCGAAGAAATATTTGCAAACAGGACTTCTCCTGCTCATTTCTGGTTGTAATGGCATTTATTCAGTTACATTTTAAGAGAAAGGTTATATTGAAACAAAAGTTTCAAGTTTTCTTGACTTACTGTCAGTTGCGATTAGTTCAAATTAGTTGAATAAAATCTTATTTAAATATTGAAAATATAGGCCTCGCGTTGATCTCGGAAGCAGCTATCCACAAAGAGAGATAATTTGTACCCAAAATATTTTGTGATCAAATCACGACTACAATGTTTTGAAAATACCAGTTGTGCTATGACAAGATTCAAATAACCTCGAACATCCACTTGTAACTTCACTGTGCTATTTATTACCACTGGATCGATGCCACTACTGGTGGAATGTTAGTCCCCGAGGGTATTCACCAACTCAGTAGTCAGTACTTCTGTGCTGGTCATAAAACCGATTTTATCTGGAAACTTGCAAAATCTAAATTTAACAATTTTTTTTTAAACTAAGGAGTATCTCCCTCATACATAGCCCTGTCCTTAGCTGATTTTGGCTTTTCTGTTTAGATATTATTGGTTATTTGTTCTCTACCAGTCTCTACACAATATTTTGATTTTATCTGCACTGAAGAGACATAAGTTGCCGAAATGCACATATGCAGGATCCATTTTCAAAGAACTTCGGTATTATGTTATTTGTTATTAATTGAGAATTTTTATAGTGAAAAGGGAGAAATTCGAACCAATTAATTTTTATCGTCAAAATAAATAAAAATTCTTGCATATTTATAATTTGGAAAACAATTATGATTGTGTCTTTTATTTTGTGAATGACATTTCAGATCCATGGTTTCTGGTGAAGATAAGTCTAGACTTGGTACTAACTTCAAACCACAGAATTTTCACTTTAACAGAAGTATGCATAATTTTCATCGTTTCGAGATGTTTTGATTAACATTTCTAAATGTAGTGCAGAATATATCATACCGTTTTAAAAACACTAAGTGTTCGAAGTGGAAGCGAAGAAGACGTGATATTTGATACTCCAACTACACAAATTGGAAAAGTTATCACAAGCCATGCTGTAGGTACCAGAACAGGGATTGTTGTTATGAAACAATTTGTAAACTTTGGACTGTTACTTGTGAAAATGTCATCCTCCTAAAAAGTAAAAAACGGATTCATGTATATTTTGTTTACTTCTTTATAGTATTCGACATCATCTTGGTCATCGACCCACTGTTCATTGGTTATGGTTGGGCCAACAGAGTGCCAATGCCATACAACCAAAAGTGACATATGGCAAAATACTTAAAAGTAATTACGCCATCATACAATAAAATATGACGTTGAATGTTATCAAATGTAGCCCATACTGAATAAAATTCAACAGCATGTCGCCCTTGCAATATGCCTGATGCAAGATATTTTGGAGAACGTACTAGATCGTGTAATTGATGCCCTGAAAATATTATGTTGTCTTATCAGAGAAAATTTTCAATTCTACTTATCAGTGTTGCATTAGAATAGGGACATGTTTAATTCACTCTGTTCACGGTTGAACTTTATCACAGTTCACTTTGTTGTTCAAACTGAAGTCGGTCATCAATTCGATGAACGTCATTTGTCCCTGTCTGTGCATTAATTATCAGACAGATATCGTCAGAAATTTATCTTCCTAAATATTCTGAATAGCTTTCGTCTATCTACTGATACTGAAATTTCCTCTCTATACAAAGTTTTATGGATATTGCAATAGTATTTTCCATGACTATAATAATTTGATAACTGTCATTCCCGGCAATGCTGGAATCATATGTGTCCTAATACCTCATGCTATTATGACGTCATTTTAGCTCAGATTTTCTTTCTCAATTTCCTCACACAAAACTCACATATAACTGATATAATATTTATTTTCAAATTGAAAAGTGATCACCTTTAAATAAAATAAAAGTGGCAACAAAAGTCAGAATCAATTACAGGGAGAGCCCAGTAAGGAAAATCCGTATATCCAGAATTCCATTATACTAATAATGGACTTCTTGTATAACATACGACAGAATCAAGAAAACACAACCCAACACAGAACATTTTTGGCAAGCCGTCACGTTTTATAAATAAAATAACTGTCACAGAACAGAAGTTCCATCACAGTATTACTTTCAAAAAAATATTACAGTATTTGTTCCTAACGGATTAAACGTTACATAAAAATTTTTCCTTATGAAAGAAATATTATGCCAATATTTATAATATTTCTTCTTACTTTTTTTAGGATCTTCTGTTTAGCGGAACAAATATACGTTGACATTACAATGTGCACACCTAACGAGCCAGAATTTAAATCAATTAATTCACTTACATAAGATCTTGGTATGTATGTTTGTAACAATTCTATCATAAACTTTTATATTTCATTTATTTTCCTTTTGTCGTTGCTTCAATTCTAAAATAGTAAAACGGTGAGGTACCTTGACAAAAACCCCTGGTCCACCTGGTAGAGGGTTGAAAATGAGGTTAATAACCTAATTTGATAAATGCAAATATAATTTAGAAATCTACACAACAATTCAATGTATAGCAGAACCCTTTAGGAAACGAGCTTGCTGAAGCATTGATACGAATGTGGAAAAGAAAAGCACACAAAATGAGCCCTAATGGATAATTTATATTTTCATTGATCCAAAAAGAGGTCATCAAGTTTGGTACGTGTAAAAATGAAAAAAGCTCATTGTTAAAGGTCTCATGGTGGCTGTAAAATGAAGAACAATAAAAGCGTTGGTCTATTGATTAGTGTTACCATATACTTGTAGAGATTTTGCCTCGTGTGCATTTACTTCACATCCTTTCATAGTTTATTATGGGATGTATCAAACTGCCTAGGCCATCAAAGAAATGGACAGGTATCAATCTATCATCATACAGTGAATATAGATTGACTGGATCATTGAAGACTGTCTCAAACAACCATACCATCATTACTCATAACCAACACAGAGAAAAAGCAGCTACAGTATGAACAAGGAAAGTCCAAAAATCTTATTGAATGGAAACCTGTTAATAAATCGATGATTGCAGTTCGCTTTAACTCCCTCTATGCAAAGACAAAGATGCTGCATCAATAACGAAGAAGTAAAACAAGCACAGATAAACAAAACACCTCAGCATCCTGCCCCCTAGTTATTCGTGTTCAGAATGCAAAAATTAGAAAGAAATGACAATTGTCGACATAAAAATCTATAGGTAAAAACAGAAGTGGTAAAATGAATGAAAATGGTGAGAAACTAGCAAACATGCTCATTAAATATTCTAGTCATCGTAAATGAGAAGTGGAGAAGATCCTTGTTACAACATCATAAAGAGAAGCAGATGTAAATAGTGACCACCATTTTATAAACATGTCAAAATAAGACTAAAACTGAAGAAATCAAATACAAAAAATGGAACAGGTAGATTTCATCACAATGTTGGAATTCTTGATTGATAACATATTTGTAGAATTCGAAAGACAAGTTTCCAGCTAACAATAGGGATACCAATGGAGACTAATTGTGTGCCACTTTTAGCAGATTTGTTTCTCTAATCGTATGAAGCCTGGTTCAGACAAGAACTAGTTCAGAAAAAGAAACAATAAGCTTCCGTTATATGGATGATGTTCTTCCAAATTTGAGGATAACCTTCATCTTATATACCCAAATGACCTCGAAATTAAAGAAACCATTGATACACCACCATCAGCATTATACCTGGACCTACACCTCTACATAGACAACTCCGGACGTCTGAAAACAAAACTTTACGACAAGCGTGATGATTTCGATTTTCAAATAGTGAACTTCCCGTTTTTCTGCAGTAATATTCCCAGATCTCCGGCATATGGCGTGTACATTTCACAACTCATTCCCTATTGTCAACAAAGCGAAATTACGGTCTCAAAAAATTATTTATGTCGGTTTTTTTCAGTCACTGTTGCAATTGTTACTACAGAAGTTTTATGGTCATCACCTAGATTTGACAGACCGTTACAATGTTTCTATTTCACAAATGAAAATAGATATCTTTGGGTAGATTCAGAGTTTGTTACCGGACTGACTAACACCGACTGTGACAAAACCGGACTTTTCATACTGGCAGTGCGACGGGTGCCACACGTGGAACAGATCACGCTTACCCTTCTGGAGCACATTATGGTACCTCAGTTTTTGTAGGGGTTCACAATGCCAGTGCTTTAGTTATGTGGCGTTCTTGTTCTTTTTGTTTTATTTATTTATTTTGTCTTTGTCATACTGTCTCAATTCGTGTTGGATATTAATTGCTGTAATTTTGGATTTATAATTTTAGAATCCCCCTTTTCCTCATTCTTGGTTCGATATTCTTTTGCCGATGTATTACATTAAACGTCTGACTAATTGTGATATGCCAACGAAATTCTCTTTGAACTGAAGAATATGTTCAAAGTACTAGAAAATCGTGATTAAGAAGAGGAAATACTTTTTGACAATTAATGGGAGAACATCAAACAAGTTTACTAACAGACATTGGAGAAAAATATCAGATATAGGAAAAAAACAACAAAAAGTGACTGTCTGAAAAAACTTGCAACATCATCATAGAAAGTGTAAAACTAAAAGAAAACAAATTGTATACAAAGTAAAGAAAACAACTCATGAGTTCACTCAGACAAGGAAATTAAGAAATCACCTAAAATGATAAACATGATGTCATCAATATGCGAGCAGATGAAGCAAAACATGCATCAATAAGAGGAGACCTTAATAGTGCTCACAAAATAACTAAAGAACTACTAAGTATGTTAAAATCAAACCAAATAGAACCGATTCAATAAATATGTCCCCACCGTCAGTTTGTGACGTGTATATCTTTTGTCAGCTTCTGTGTTAAATAAAACACACTGTCATCAAATGTGGACGGTTACAGACAAAATATTATATACATTCATACACAATGTAGTATTGTGTCATCTTTTTACAAAGGAACTGTCAAATATTGATATAGAAGCAAACTACGAATCAGTCACAACATCATTGCATTTGATTGGTCAGGAAGTTCAGGTAGGGACAGATTTATTGAATCGACCCTACAACATGTAAAGACACTGCACTGCTAATAAAGTGAAAACAATAGAGGATGGCTTCAACAATTTCAGGATGTGTGGAATCGATCAGAGCAAACTACAGAATTTGAAGAAATAGAGCAACGAAACAATCGAAATATTAAGACTGATCCACCAACAAAGGAAGAAATGGAGACGGTCATTGAATTAAAGTATGGTAAAGGAGCAGGTGAAGATGGGGTTCTGGCTGAATTTCTTAAAGCATCACAACATCTACCACTGATGCTTCGTCCAACCTCTTTGTTTTAAAACATTTGAGCCAAAATTGAGGTTCGAACATTTGGACAAAGGGTCTAATTGTAAAGTTCCCTAAGAAAGACGAACTTGGCAACCGTATCACCCTCATGCAAAGCTCTGTCCTAAGCTAATTTATTTTGGCTTTACATTTAGATCATATTAGTTATTTGTTCTCTATCAGTTTTTGAACATCTTTGATTTTATGATCTTCCAAACATTTAGTTTTTGAACATCTTTGATTTTATGATCTTACAAACATTTAGATTTTATCTGCACTAAAGAGACATAAATTGTCGAAATGCGCCTATGAAGAAAATAAATTCACAGTAATTTCGGTATTTAGTTATTTCTATAAGTATTATTAAACAGCAATCGATCGAATGGAAAACGCCTCTCTATAGATTTTAAAAGCGCCTTTGATAGCTTCCATAGAAACACGCTTTGGAAAAACACAAGATTATACGAAGTTCCAAAAGATCTTTAATGTCATGAAACGTTTCTATACACAATCTGAATATGCTGTTTTATTCAACAACCAAGAGACTGTCTGGTTTGCCGTGAAATATGGAGTTAGACAGGTTGCTTTATCTTGCCTATCTCATCTCTTGGTGCAATTGACTGGGCAGTGAAAAAGGCTACCGGTGACTTGGAAAGTGGGATAATGTGATCTTTTCTCAACTTTTTTTTCATCCAAACAAGACCATGTGCAGAAAAAATCACAGAGACTCAGCAAATTTAACAGTCAACTTAAACTCCAATTAAACACCTAAAATACCGAGGGAAGATTACATCATCTGAAAACAAACTTGAACATGATGAGAGTAGAAGGTAAACTAATTCCTTTACCAAGGCGCAGTTGAAAGTGCAGAAGAACCAACTGAGAAAGTATAAAAAATTAAAAACGATTTGAAAATCAAAAAACGTATAGCAGTAAAAAGGTAAAATATCCAATATCAACATTCAATCAGCTTTTTATAGGCTAGTGAATGTTGGAGAGATACAAAAGCAGACATAAAATTGACATCATTAGGGAATAGACCAGAGAGCAGTGGCGTAGGACTGTGAAGAAAGAACTAAAAGATGTTAAAAGGGAAATGGAACAAAAAAGATAACAGGAAACACCTACAATGGCCGAAAAACATAGCCACATGCCAGAAAGTAAATAGGAACTGCACAAGAAAAAACCCACAATAAAAATACAAAAGACAAACATAAACACTATAGGAACTCGGGACAGCCGACATTGAAGGGGTGCTGAAAACAAGGTAAAAAATAGAACTGAGTTAAGAGATATTGTGTCGACCTAATTTCAAACCAATAAGGTAGATAATGAGTAAGTAAAACGTAACAGGTTATCTCAGATTGATAATGTTGTGTAGGAATGTAGTTAGTGGACGTTTTAGAACCTGTTTGGAATCGGATTCCTCGAGTTTGATTCTTTATTCCTAAGTGAAAGCTCTTGCTCAATACCAGCCAATTTTCGTGTCATCAAAAGCTTCAGTAGGCCTTTTAAGGTTTGAAGGCAATTGAATTTTTTTATCAGTGTGAAAGTAACTTATAATTTTCCCATATTATACCAAGGTAAAATGCCAAAAGAGCCTTTCCCATTATCATTAAAATGTGAAATGGCTTAAAAACAAGGTTCATAACCTTTCATATTTAAGCTGAATATGCTCCTTTAGTAATGTTCTTTTCATTCAAAGGCTTAATTTGATATCGTCAACTTTACTGGTTTCACATTAAACACTAGTCATCCACAGTCCACTGTCCTATCCAAACAATAGAGATACTATTTCAGTTGGCGTTGACTAAAAGGGGACAAAAGTTAATTACAAAACAATTACTTTTCAATACCTTAAGTGGTGGTCAATTTGTCAGTTTGAGGAAACAATTTTTTCGTTTATAGAGAACAAATAACCAATATGATCTAAATGTAAAGCCAAAAATCAGCTAAGGACAGAGCTTTGCATGAGGGAGATGCTCCTTAGTTTTCAACAAAATTTACAAAATTTAGATATTGCAAGGTTTCAAATATAATCGGCTTTCGGGTCATCACCGAAGTACTGACTACTGGGATGGTGAATACCCTCGGGGACTTACAGTCCACCAGCAGAGGCATCGGCCCAGTGGTAACAAATACCAAAATACCGAAGTTACTGTGAAATTAT
Organism: Modiolus philippinarum; assembly: GCA_002080025.1. Classification (NCBI taxonomy): domain Eukaryota; kingdom Metazoa; phylum Mollusca; class Bivalvia; order Mytilida; family Modiolidae; genus Modiolus; species Modiolus philippinarum. Next base: position 161,874 of record MJUU01071696.1, read on the forward strand.
TGTCTGCATATGCGCATTTCGACAAGTTATGTCTCTTCAGTGCAGATAAAATATAAACGTTTGATGTTTAAAAATAGTTTATTTGCTCAATTGTATATTAATGAAGGAAAGATAACAGGAAACACTTATAATGGCCGAACATTACAAATCACATGCCACAATCCACCAGGGAACTGCACAAGAAAAACATAAAATGACAAAAGACAGACATACACAACGATAGGAACTCGGGATAGCCGGACTTGGTACTGGCACTAGCAACAGCTAGCGGTAGCGTTAAACCGTTTTATGGATACCCAAACCTCCCCTTTCTCTATTCCGTTTCCCTAGTGTATAAAAACATACAAATAAAACCCGATACAGGTAGACCACTAACTCCAAGACCACAATCTTGAAAAGGAAATAATAAGACAAAACGTAATTTAGAAAGATGGGTAAATGAGTGCTCGCCGCTAAACTGCCGGCTAGCTCACTGGCAAAACACTGTCGAAGGGTTTGGTAAAGAATCATCATAGATTTCAGTAGACATCGGCAGTATCAGTGAGAGGCCAGTATAACTGTAAAATCTTCAGGTCATTGGATCCCAAAACCAATTTAACGGAATCATGAAGAATATCCGGTCAATATCCCCTATTACGTAAATAATGCAAATAATTAAATACCGAAGTTACTGTGAATTTACTTTCTGCATATGCGCATTTCGACAACTTATGTCTCTTCAGTGCAGATAAAATCTAAACGTTTGGAAGACCAGAAACTCAAAGATATTTAAAAACTGATAGAGAACAAATAACCAATATGATCTAAATGTTAAGCCAAAGTCAGCTAAGGACAGAGCTTTGCATGAGGGAGTTACTCCTTAGTTTTAAACAAAATTTACAAAAATTTAGATATTGTAAGGTTCCAAATGTTATCGGCTTTCGGATCAGCACCGAAGTACTGACTACTGGGCTGGTGAATACCCTGCGGGGACTAACAGACCACCAGCAGTGGCATCGACCCAGTTTTTCTGGATTTTTTTTTATCAGTTTTAGACATTTTTAACACCATTTCCGTAAAAACGAGGATGAAAAATGTCCTTAGTAATAAGCTGTTTGCGAGTCGCATCATATTTAGATATCAAATGTTCATATCTTCTATAAACCCTCTTTAATGTGTTTATCTATCTATGAAATCTGTAACCTTGTTGTTAAAGTTTGGATGTGATAGTAAGGTTACGTTCATTAAAGTCGTCAAGAGTAGAACAGAAAATGCATGCATGTTAATTAGATGGCCAAAAATGACAAATATTGGGATCAGTTAATATTGCCTCTGTGAGTATCCTTACAAATAACTAATTAAATTTAAAAAAAATACCGAAGTTATTGTAAATTTGATTTCAGCATTTCGACATAAAATGATAAAAAACGACATTCCGACAGTGTTCCAATTTTCAACATGTATACACATACGGCAATCAGTAAAAACAAGATAATCCGAAAAATTCATCATCATTAATCATCATCAGTATCATCCTTATCATTGTCACGATCATCGTCTTGAAATATTTCATCTATGAACTTATCAAATTTGTTGTATTAGGTTATATTTATTAAAAAAACCAATTGAAAAGGAAAGTAAGCTACGATGAAAAACGGGTGTGCAGTATGCTTGATTTTCTAATTGGTGATATATTTGTCACATTTGGAGGTGCTTTTTATGAACAGCAAGTTGGCATGCTACTGGACACTAATTATGCTCCTCTACTCACAGACTTGTTTTTATATTCTTCCGAGACTTGAATTTCTTCAGGGTCTCGTAAAATGTAAGATACAGGTCCTTCAATTTCACTTATAGATAAACTGATGATGTTCTTTCAATCAATAGCGCATCTTTTGCTAAATGGATCCCATCAATATATCCACGAGTACTAGAGATAAAGGAAACGAAAGAAGCCACAAAATCTACATCTTTTTTAGACTTGCATCTCCAATTTGACGATAATGGGTATCTCAGTACTGAAATTTACGACAAAAGGGACGATTTTAATTTCAAAATTAACAATTTCCCCAAGATGGAAAGTAATTTTCCAGCCTCTCTTCTGCTTACGGAATGTGTGTTTCACAGTTGATTCGTTACGCAAGGCTAGCACAAATTATACAGACTTTCTCATTAGACATAGTTATCTCCGTGACTGCCTTAGTAATCAAGGCTTAAAAAATTCCGTCTCAAACGATCAATAAAATAGTTCATTCTATAATAGATATATGTCCCTTATGGAAAAATTTAAAGTTTTTGGTCCGAACTCTGATTCAAGGTTCTTTTTACTTAGTACTGGGATGATCATTTCTTTTGACTGTCTGCGACCTTTCAATAGCAATTGTTGTCGAGTTGCCACCGGACACCACAGCAATGGAATGGGAGGTTTGAGATGCCTTAAAACCGGTTGAACACACAATTATTTCTTTTGAAATACCTGTACAAAGTCAGAATCATTGCGGTCCAAATTTTTTTCCGGTGGTTTTCACCTGATTTGTCTTTCTGTATCATGGACTTCGGCTGTTGACCACTCTGTTCGATAATTTTGTTATTACCTCCATTTACAAAATGTGCTATCAACTCGCTGCTGCAAATATATCCAAGACCAAGCCCTTAAAGAATAAATCTATATTGCTCATATTACTAATATTGTGCATGCTTTTCCATATTTTTTGGAGGGGGTAAATCTTTCCTTTTCGAACAAATGCCCTGGTACTATCACAACCAGTAAGACAGTGAAATGCAGGTAGTACAAAAGCAACATTTGTAACCTTTTTTCTGTAATCTCCTCTTGCTTCTGACTCAGGTATCAAACAACAAGATCCTGCTAATTTTATAGGACTTCTTTGTGAGCAAATCCAAAAATTCTGTTTCAAGAGACCTAAGCAAAATTGTTGTGTTATCAGGGTCTATGTCTCTCACGTCCATGCAATGAAGAACTAATCTGGTGTCTGCCTCTATTTGTGACGAATAAAGGGTCCTCGTTATGAAATCCCAAACATTTAGATAGAAAGGCGATAACACGTTTCTCCTAAGGCCTATATGACAAATCGACCTTGAAGGTATCTACTTTAGCATACCGTTGTGATTTCCACTGGGTCAAAAGAAGCTGCGATAACAGGGTATTGTTTTCATCATTCCCCTTTAAACTCTTCCAGTTCTTAAGAGTTTAGTTTTGTGTCCAGATAGCATGAACGTGGTTGTGGAACCGTTCGTTCAAATGATTTTATAGAAAAATGCTTGTACATGTTTTAGCTGCAAAGTCTTTTTATCTGAATATCAGAAGAGGACAAACTTCGGTCTGAGCGAATGTTAATTTTCATGATCAGCAAACTTCGGGCCTGAGCGGTTTAACACTCGTTGCTAGGGATGGGCGGGGCTAGCGAAAAATTAGTAAAAATTAACAAATTCCGCTATCCCAATGAAATTAATGGATAATAAAAGAAATTTGCATAAAGTATAATAATACGGAATAATAATCAAATTCAAATTCCCGACGAGTTTGGTAAAGAATCATCATGGATTTCAGTAGACATCGGCAGTATCAGTGAGAGGACAGTATAATTGTAAAATCTTCAGGTCATTGGATCCCAAAGCCAATTTAACGGAATCATGAAGAATATCAGGTCAATATCCCCTTTTATGTAGAGAATGTAAGTTACGTTTTAGTTATAATAAAAGTTTTAGAGTTCTCTGCTGGAAATCAGTCTATTATGTATTTCGGGGATCTGTCTTTATATTTTCAAAGCGTACCAGCAAATATTGCGGGGGGGCAATATGCTAAGGGGGGAAGTTTTTGATACTTTTTGGGTGGTTGTCTGGAGAAAAGTTAGTTTGAACATTATTCAAACGCAAATATGTAATAATGCCATATACCACGGAACCCAGCAATAAATAGGCTACACGATGGTCATGAGAATTAAGATCCACAGACTGTAGTTTCTCCGAACACCTCGACATACTTTCAAACTTTCGGGTGAAAAAATTATATTTTCCATAATTTTACCTTTCTAATATATTTATGAATACTTTTACTTGTCCGCATACAATTAAAAATAAAATTTCACCAAGACTGTGTCCCCCAAAAATACGTGCTTTCATCGTTGGTCGAATACTTCACACTTTTTGTATGTTTGACCGGAGAAAAAGTCATAAACGATAAGTCTTCAAGAATAACACAAATAACTAAATACCGAAGTTACTGTGAATTTACAAGTGATCTGAATATGTATTTTACATACAACTTTTATACACGAATTACGATGTTTTTAAGCTAAATATTCCTCTGACGAAATTATGGGGTAATTTTTTGCCACAAGCGACAAAAGAATAGTAGAGCGGTGAGTATCAGAAAAGTCGCTTAGTTTAAAAGTTTAAATGACCCAAAAGCCTCATGGAATTTTATTGGCTTATATGAAAGGTTGAAATGTTAGCTAACAAAAGGTAATGTCGTAAACATTGAAAACTGGTCCAAACTGTACGAAATTTGGGGTCAAAAGTGGCACCTTGAAGAACTCCTATTTAGACCAAGTCAAAGTAAATGAATCGAAATCGTTCAAAATTTAATAAAAAGTCATTAAAAACAATGTAATACTTTGAAATAAAGATTACTTCGTAAAATTCCATGACCAGATATAGACATTTGGTAACAAAATTGGCGTCATGTGCATCGTTTTTAGAATAATTGCCAAAAAAGATATTTTTAAGTGTGTAGTATTTTTTCCAGAAATTTTGTTGTTTTGGGGCTAAGCATGTAATCAATAATAAAAGCACTGTTATGATTACATAAATGTTTTATGTCGCATTAGCTATCAAAATAAATTGCAATCTCGGCTCCAAATCCGGAGATTGTCATTTGCTATTTTTTCAAAATTATTGCCACATAGCTTGTTTTGTTGCAAATGCGTTTTAAGTTGTCAAAACCAACTTTTTTTAAAGAAGAAATGTTATAATCCAATCAAATGACAATAAAGAAAACTTTTCATACTTAGATATTGAAAGTGCAAGGGAGATAAATCAATGTTAAATGATAAAATCGTATACAATTAGATAAAAAAAGTTGAGTTGGAAATAGCATTTTTAAGGATATAAAATACATTATTTACTCACAAAATATGAAAACAAATTAAACCTTAACAGTTAAAACAACAAAACTTTTGAAATACACAATAAAATGAAACAATGAATATAGTTAAACATAATGAAATTGTAAAAGTTATAAGGTTTTAAATCTGACTGACATTAATGTTACACTGGGCATATGAGATATAAAGGGGAATCGTGAATAAAAATGTAATAGGTACAGTAATATATATGGAATAAAGACGACATTTAAAATGTTAAATATAGGGAACTGAGACGACATTTGAAATGTAAAATATAAGGAACAGAGACGGTGTCTAAAAGGTAAAATATAAGAAATGGAGATGATATCTTAAAGGAAAAATCTAAGGAATAGATACAAAATTTAAAAAGTTAAATCAGGGGAATAGGGACGACATTTTAAAGGTAAAATCTAGGGAAAAGAGGCGACATATTAGGAACAGAGACGTTATCTAAAGGGTAACATACAAATGTATAAGGAATAGAGACGACATTTAAAAACTAAATTATAAGAAACAGAGACGACATTTAAAGGGTAAAATATAAGAAACAGTATCTATAAGGTAAAACATCTAAACAATGAATTTGAAAAGGAATATGAAAATCAAAACGGATATTTTATCTTGCATCTTGTCGATAAGATGCAAAAACTACAACATAATGTTGTTTTGTTTTAGGCTGAATAAATTTCAAAAAATTTTATGAATATCAAACTTGTAGCTCCTAAGAAGTAACCTTAAGACTGAGGTGCGACTGGCGGACAAACGAACAAACTGACCGAAAAACTATAAGCCACAACGTTTGTTATTACAGAGTAAAAAATGCATAATTTCAATTTAGAACAGATAATGAATAAAAAGTAAAATATCTAAAAGGTAAAATCTTAAACAACATAAAAAATGTAAAACACATGCAGACATGAAACGCCAAGAATGTTAAAAAGAGTTTTAGATATTACTGAGACGTACAGACACTTGCCTGGTTCCCATTCAAAAGATTATTATTCATATGAGACACTGGCATATTTTGCATCCCAAAAGCTGTCAATCATTGCTTTCAGAACCAGAGCAAACAGCTTTTGTATTGTTACAGGATTCACTACCTTGGCATGCACATTAGTCTGAACAATACGGGCCCTGCTCTTTGCACACGCATGCAGATAAATATGCTTGACTTTTCTTACATGAGCAAATCATGTCTTGGAGAAAGTCGGGCGCAGTTTGTCATATGAATAGCGCATGCTCTAATTTGTTGTCCTCAAAATTCCAACCATTGTCACTTGGTTCTCCATTGTTTGGCTTAGCTACAAATGACACGACCTAGACCCTATTCTGCAACATAAGATCGTAAGATATACTTAATAAAAGATGCTTTGCATGGAGGCAGTTTTACAAGACTTTTGTCTTTACTTGTGGCAATTTGAAGTTTTGACCGGTTTAGACTGTTGTGCGACGTCTTGAAGCTGTCCCCTGTGTCATAAAACGAAGAAATTACCTTCCTTGAAGCATCAATTACACTGTCAATGTCATCTTAAGATCTTGAAAACGACTTGAATGACCTTTGACAAGCTTAAATTGGGACTTCTTTCCTTTTAAAAAAATGCACAAGTGGAGTCACTTCCCGTAAGTGCATGCAAAATAGAGGAAATTTTGACACCAATGGCCCAATGTCATTCACAATGAAGGAGTGTACTGGAATAAATCGACGATTTTCTTTCATATTCCAAACCGGCCCAGTCTGAATCCATATTTCTGTTGTGCTTTTTAGCTGAAGATAAAAATGGATCACTGAAATAAGCACATCTGTATCATCTCTATTCCTTAGCTTGTCGTCTCTATTGCTGAGGTTTTATCTTTTAGATATTATAAAACCGTTTACATTTAAATTCGCGATTCCACTGTATAGCACATATGCCCAGCGTTACATTAATGTCAGTCAGATTTTTACCTTTAACAATTTTAGACGTTCTTAATATATGTTTAAAATATTGTTTCATGTCATTGCGTATTTCAAAAGTATTTGGTGATTTACCTGTTAAATGTTGGTTTGTCTTCATATTTTGTTAGTAAATTGTGTCTTTACTATCCTTTAATGTGTTATTTCCAACTCAGAAATTGTCATCTATTTGTGTTCGAATTTACCATTTGACATTAATTTATCTCCCTTGTACTTTAGATATCTAAGTATGAAAATTTTTCTCTATTGTCATATGATGACATTATAACATTTCTTCTTGAAACAAATGGCATTTGACACTTAAAACGCACATGTAACAAAACTAGCTACTTTGGCATTAATTTTGAAAAAAAATAGTAAATGACAGTCTTCAGTTTTGGCACCGATATTTGAATTTATTTGGATAGCTTATGTAACAAAAAACATTTACATATTCATAGCACTGCTTTCATGATTGTTTTGGTCATATGCTTAGCCAAAAAACAACATTTTTTTTTTTTTTTTTTTGAAAATTACTACACACTTAAAAATACCTTTTATGGCGATTATTCTCAAAACGATGCACATGACGCCATTTTTGTTAAAAATGGCTATATCTAGTCAATGAATTTTACGCAGTTATCTTTATTTTAAAGCATTACAAAGTTTTCAATGACTTTTTATTAAATTTTGAACGATTTTGATTCATTTACTTTGACTTGGTCCAAATTGGAGTTCTACAAGGTGCCGCTTTTGACCCAAAATTTCGTGCAGTTTGTACCAGTTTTCAATGTTTACGACATAACCCTCTATTAGCTTACATTTCAACCTTTCATATGAGCAAATAAAATTCCATGAGGCTTTTAGGTCATTTAAAATTTATAAAATGCCGTCTTCGCCGCTTGGCTTAAGTCATTACGCTTTTCAAAAAGGTTTTATTGTCAAAGACACTGC
>MJUU01071699.1:3151-14486 GCA_002080025.1 Modiolus philippinarum
GATGTGACTTTTTGCACTTTTTCGTTTTTATACAATAATTGGTAACTGCGTCTTTAATAATTTCAAAACACGCGCCAGTTAGTCATTCGTAGGTTGTCGAACAACCGCCGTTGTGATATGGAGAAGAGGACCATACACAATAGCTACAGCTTCTACGGAGTTGAAGAGTAGAGTACATGTTATATTAAAGTTCCAAAAGTGAAATTTACCCGTGTTTTTCATTTTGAAACGGCCACTATTTAAGAAATTCTCCAGCGCTCATTTCTGATCCTTTTTTTTTTAATTTTATACCACTGAAAAGAGCATCACAAATATATTCTCCCAGTAATTTGAAAATAATTTTATAAATTTAAAATGTTTTGATTGTAATGATTTAAATACAGACTGAAATTTTGACACAAATTATTAGAAAGTATATAGAACAATTTTACGTTGTAATTTTTAGGTAAGTTTAAATTGTTACAAAATGAAAACTGCCAAACATGAAATTATTTCTAAATTACTGAAACACTTTCATGCTCCTTGTAGCATTTAAATATTGCAAAAATCTAACAAAAAATAAATTCTTCAGAATTTTTTATACAGCGACTGTTTTTACATGAAATGTACAAGTAAACTGTAATTGAAAAATGCTACTTGTACGTTTTACGCAAGAATAGGAAATTACACGCTTGTCGTGATTATCAAAATAAATGGGAACAAGTTTTGAATATCTAGGACCCGAAATATGCCAACAATATCAACTAAATCAATTCCTTTTATAATGATAGCCTGTGATGCAACCTAAAATAAGTGTTCAGAAAATTGTCTAATGATAAAATTTCAAGACTTGGACTAATACTATGAGGAGTGTCTGCTCTTTGATGAAGACCTCATGGTGACTTCAGGATGAAGAACAATAATGAAAGCGTTGTTCCATTTACTTATACATTGTATTCATTTTACCATGTATTTATAGGGATTTTGTCCCATGTACATTTACTCCATATCCCTTTATCTGTTAATTTTGAATGATTTAGATGGATGAATTTTGGAAAAAAACTATATTTCTGCATCTTAATTTTGAGAGTTTATTTTGTTGTTTAAAATTTGAATAATGCCGAAATTTAATTATTACACAAAATGTGAAATTTATCGATCAAAATCCAATCAAATTGAATGTTTGGTAATTTGTTCTCTATCAGTTTTTAAACATTTTTGACTTTATGGTCTTCCAAACGTTAAGATTTTATCTGCACTGAAGAGACAAAAGTTGTCGAAATGTGCATATGCAGAAACAAATTCACAGTAACCTCGGTATTCAGTTATTGACACCATACTCATAGCTATGCCTTAAGAAATTACGAAACGGGAAATATTTCAATTGAAACATATTTCTCCTTCAAGAAAAAAACGTCCAGAAAAAGCAAATAGCTTCTGGAACCCCTAGACACCATTTCTTCAAATGCCTCTGCTGGTGCATTGTTTGTCCCCGAGCGTATTCACCAACCGAGTACCCAGTACTCCGGTGCTGGCCCGAAGACCGATTTTAATGGAAAACTTGCAATATCTTAATTTAAGAAAATCTTGTTTAAACCTAAGAAGTATCTCACTCTTACATAGCTCTGTCTTTAGCTTGACTGGCTTTTCTGTTTAGATCCTATTGATTATTGGTTCTCTGTCAGCTTTTACACATATTTCGGTTAATAGATTTCCAAATGCTTTTGATTTCATCTGCGCTGAAGAGACATAAGTTGTCGAAATGCTCATATGCAGAAACTAAATTCACAGAAACTTCGGCATTTTGATTTTTTATTACCACTGGGTCCATGCCTCAGCTAGTAGACTGTTAGTCCCCGGGGGTATTAACCAACCTAGTAGGCAGTGCTCCGGTTCTACCCCGAAAACCGATTTTATTTGAAAACTTATAATATCTAAATTTAAGAAAATTTTGTTAAAACCAAACGAGTATCTCCTTCATGAATATCTCTGTCCTTAGCTGGTTTTGGCTTTCCTTTCAGATCCTATTGATTATTTGTTCTCTGTCAGCGTTTATACATATTTCGGTTAATTGATTCCCAAATGCTTTGATTTCATTCCCACTGAAGACATAAAGTTGTGAAAATGCGCATATGCAGAAACTAAATTCACAGTAACTTCGATATTTTGTTAATTAGTAAAAGAAGTCATATTTGCATATTGCAGGATGACAAAGAATGGAACTTGTAAGAAATTGTTTGACATTTTAATGCCTCGGTCCCACTGTCACGCTTCAAACCTCCGGTTTTACTACGTTATATATGGCCACGTTTCGTGTCATTTTTTTTATTTATTTATTTTTTTTTGGTCATATTTTAACAGTCCCTCCGTTTTACTAGGTTTATTCTACGTTTTAGTACGTTTCCCTACGTTTTGCGCCTTTTTACTACGGGTTACTTGATTTGAATTATCCAAGTTTCACAACGTTTTAGTACGTTTCGTCCGGTATAAACTGCGTTTCAGTGGGTATCGCTAGGATTCGTTACGTTTTAACTACGGCCTGCTACTTAATGATAGGTTTCCAATCGTAACTACTCGGCCATTTACTGGATTATTTTTAGTGTAGCGGAAATGTCCGAGTAGCTACGATTGGGTAGGTTTCAGTACGTTTTTGTACGGTACACTACGTTACTGCTACGTACCACTACTAACCAGGTAGTTGTTAGTGTTGATGTCAGGAATAAACATCATAAAAGTTAAATATTCAGTTAGCTTCCATCTCCCACTAGAACAGGAAGAGGGGTCGAGGATGGGGCCGTCGTAAAGGGCGATTGGAAGGCGGGGTAAACAAAGTTCAAAATTTAATGAGTCTTGGTCTTGGTGTTCTCAATGTAATATCTTTTTAAATGTCCAATTTTTTCCATAACTCCATATATTTTCCTCTTCATTTGACTGGTAAAAATTATTATGAAGTTGATAAATGACAATACTGAAGAGGCTATTTTGGCCAACACAACTAAGGCTTCTCAATTCTCTCAAGACACTCAGATAATTTAGTGACGTAGCAACATTCAGAGCAATGCCAACTCCTCCTAAATTTTATCAGGAAAACCAGAAACAGAATAATTTAGGCCTTCTCCATATCAGATGATCTCTACTTTTGAAGACCCGAATTCCATATGATCATATGGACGCGGCAGTCCCGACTCAAACAGTGGGGCCAATCAAATGTCTTCTTTCATCTGAGACTGTGCAGATGCAACTTCCGTTGTCAAAGAACGACAAGAAAATTCAAGAATCGGCGCAACTGTTTTTTTTGCAAGAAGGAGTGATTGTATGGAACGAATACACAATGGCCGGAATATTAGGATTAGTAACAACTGTTCCAGAATAAAAACATATTTTGGTTTCAGACGTCAAACAATAAACGTTCCCTTTTCACTCATATTTTTGTGGAATTACTCGTGATGCATTGTGATACTGACGCGCTTCAATAGCAAATGCATTCAGACGTGCAAATGGAGTGATCTAAGTGAACGAAGTATAACGACTGGATAATTCGGGTTACTGGTAGAGGGTTTTCACAAGGGTCTGCTTACGTCATCATGAGATCTTTAATACCACTTACAATAAAATTAATACTAATCTTGAGAAAATATGTGTTTGTGTAATAAGAGGGGTATTAATCACTTTTAATGTAAAAAGGATGTAATTGGCTTCTGAATACTTCTAGAAAATAGAAATTCAGCATATTGTCATTAATACCACTCGTTTAATTTTGTCTCAGACTTTACCATTTTTGTAGTGAATGTAAAAAGATTTCAATTTCTAGATAGAAAGGTTGTTGTAAGTCGAACCCGCCAAGAGCTTAGTATTCGTATATGTTGGATTTTTATGCTTTATATCCATTGGACGACTTGTATTTAAAGGACTTAACAATGAAGTTGATTGCATTTAGCTTTAAGCTTTTGGAGCCGTCTTGACCTTACTGTGATGTAGAGCAAATTGTTGAAGGCCTCATGGTGACTTCAAGATGGAGAACAACATTAAAAGCGTTGTTCCATTGCGTGGTTTTGCCATTTATTTGTAGAGGCTTTGTCTCATGTGCATTTACTCCATATCTCTTCATTGCTTATTTAAGTGATTTCTGCAGCTAGATTTCAAATCTTGTCACCACTTCACGCAAAATTCATGGATGAAAATGAAGAATGGGGTGGTATTGATTTGAAAAGAAATGAACTTTAAAAAGACTTTTAGAAAAGAAGTTTCTTTACCAAAAATTTGAAATGCCTGATTTTAGTGTTGTTTGATCTTACTAGTATTATATTTTGAATAGCAAAGATGTCGGAAATCATCAAGTCTATTTTTATTTTACTAAATAAAGTTACATCGTACACATAATTCAGATGGTAGAACTGTTTTGTAGAGAGCTGCTATCGTTGTTGATATTTTCAAAGGCCATTCTTTTAGAGGAGCATCTTCATCTATCGCCTTTTCATTAGGATGTTCATTGAAAAAACCTGAATATATTAACCCCAATGCTATTCCCGATTGATATCGCTGCTGAACTATCAGGTAGTTCGCAGAAAAAATGGCAATTCACTCATGTACAAAAATTGTTCCTTGTGTCACAGTGATTGAATTTTCCCTTTATCACAACGTCACAGAACAAAATCTGACAGGGCAGCGGTGACACCAGACATGAAAAATATGGTTTGTGCATTCCATTGTACCAGTTCAACCACTGTTTTGATGTGTGCTAAAACTTTTCATAAGCTTTACCTTAAAGAAATAGCTAAAAGTAAAACTAAGTATTTTTCATCTGTTGTTTTTGAAACATGAAAGTTTTGTGTACTTTCTGAATGTTTTCAAAATATTGGACTTTTGGTAATTTATTCATTTTTTCTGCACAACTGAAAAAAAAGAATAGATAATCATCATTAGTTTGTGTCAACTCCTTGAATAATGTATATGTATTACTTTGCAGAGGATAAATTATATACCTTCTTCCATGCTTATCATGAATGTGCAAGATGGAGGTCATTATATGAATAAAGTCTGAGGCTAAAGAAGTGATCAATCTCATGATGTGATCTCCCAGGTTACTGAATTTTGTTGACAGACACATTGTTTCAATGGGGAAGAACATTGTTCTAAATGGTGGACAAGCATGGTTAGTTATAGCCTGATCTGTTATAGCTTGTTATATTTTGTATTTTTTACTTGAGATTATGATGATATACCTTGCTGTTCCGTTTGTCTGACTAGAGTGGTAGAAAAACACACGCATATTACATATAAACGTAGTAATACGTAGCAAAGAGTAGCAAGAAGTATGATTACGTGATGAAACCTAATAAACCGTGCTAAAACGTATTAATGCGTAGACTAAAACCTGACAAAACGTACCCAAGCGTAGTGCAACCCAGCATAAACGTAGTAAAACGTATTCACACCTCTATATTACGTTCACTACGTATCAACTACGTTTTTACTACGCGTCAGTACGTTCCTAATACGGTTTAGTACGTTCTAGTACGTATGTACTACATATCAATTTTTGGCCACGTTTGTATTGAGCAGACCAATACAAACGGGACTAATAAAAATTGGTCTGCGTATCGCTTCGTATATAGCGGTTTTTAACTACGCATTGCTACCTTTCACTACGTATTAGCGGGATCACTACGTTTTGAAAACGTAGTAAAACCGGGGGACTGAAACGTGACAGTGCGACTGAGGCTCAACATGGCTCCTGTTAATCGCCAACCTGTATGATACTCGATAACCATATATTGCGCACATGCGCAAATGGTGTCCGAATAAGATTGAAAGGGATGCAAATCAACCATATTTTTAATTTTGTTTGTCTTAGTTTGTGCCGCCGTGCGCGGTCTCGGCTTATGAATAGGCCCGCAGCATCCTCTGAGCTTGGAGTATGAGTCTTCCTAACAGAGGACCCCGAGGGAACCCCGGGATATAGAAATTGGACCTATTATCTCCGGCTTGCGGGGTGTGACCCCTCCTAAACGGAGGCTGACCCCGAGGGTCCCGGGATATAGAAATTGAACCCATTCCGTGGTTGTACGGGATTAATAAATACACAACCTATCTTTCGGATGGGATGTAAACTCAGGTCCACGTGTTGGAAGAAATGCCACGCTTCCTGCAGGTTAAAGAACCCTTGTAGCAAGCTCTTTTTGGGGTGGTCCGTAGGTGATCGGCTACAAGGCTAAATTCCCTATCCTTGACGATTTCACCCTACTTTTCCAGTGGCAGTCAGAATTTCCCGTCCCATGGCCCTTTCCATACCCCAAAGTGATGATATAGCTGAAATATTGCTGAGTAGACGTTAAACAATATTCAATCAATCAATCAATCTTAGTTTGTGAAGGATATAAATGTTAAGAACTATTTTTTTAAACTTAATCACGTAAATAGGTATTATTTTGCTTTCGATTTGGATTTGAACTTTCATCTGTTTGAAAACGTTAGATTGTGCATTATGACGTCATAGACACAGACAGCAAAGGAACCGGGTAATCCGCCATCTCTTATGTTGACTCAGAATGGAAAATTCCATTTTCTGTCATATTATAATCAAAATAATTCATGGCAGGTATATGGTTATTGTCATTTAACCATGGGCTGGGCCTTTATATTCATAAATTTAACACCTCGGTAACGCTCTATGTTAAATTCGAATACAAAGGCCCAGCCCATGATTAAATTTCCAATAACCATATACCTGCCATGAATTATTTTAGTAACTGTGCGTGCAACTATTCCAGTCATTGTTTGTTGAATTAAAAAACAACTCTGGTTCAGTTCATATTTATTATAATACAACCAAATAAAGCAACACAATACAATTACTGAATGTAACAAAAACTAACTAATCACATCTGAGTAATGTTGGTAAATATTTCGAATTAGCGGATTATTTTTTTTCTTGATTCAAAACAGAACTTCGCTTTTTGTCTTACAGTCATACACGTGATAAATCCAAGTACCCGTCGACCGTGTATGGTAAGCTATCAATAAACTGGCAAGAAGATTTGTCCACATTTTTGTGATTTGACTCTTTGCTGATATATTTCGAACAGACGCCACTGACACAGAACTGATGCATCCTGGGAGGAACATTGTTTGATGGATATGTCATAAGATCAGGTTTATTTTGGTCTCTATAGAACATATTTTCTAGGCGACCTTCTGTAAATTTGTCGGCTTGTGTCTTCTTTTCCTTAATTAAAAATTAAGCAAAGCATGCATTTTTTAAAATTATCCGCCGTGTATTCATATCACTCAACTTCAACTGATCTGAAAATTACTTCTGAAATTTCACAAAAAAATGGACGATTTTGTATTGAAATTTACAACTAATTTCATAATATCATTTTTGATAATTTTACTTTCTGGCGTTTATTTTAACAGCCATGTGCTAAAGACACGTTGTCTGTAAAATGTGCAAATTAGCTTGTTTGGGTATATGAATCATGTAGGCCTTTTAAAAAAAAGAATGGTCCGCCCTTCAGTTTCGGCATTTAGATACAATCAATAAGTTACGGATATGCAGTTTTTGTTTTTTAGCTCACCTGGCTATGCCAGGGTGAGCTTTTGCCATCACTTGGCGTCCGGCATCCGTCGTCCGTCGTCCGGCCGTCCGTCCTTCGTAAACTTGTCATTCACAGATCTTCTCCTCTGAAACCACTGGGCCAATTGCAACCAAATTTGGTCACAATAGTCCTTGGGTGGTCCCCTTTAAAAAAGGTATCCGGCAGGTCCGTACCTCATCCAAGATGGCCGCCAGCGGGGAACATAGTTTTAACATTAGACCCTATGGGTAAACACATTCAAAGATCTTCCTCTCAGAAACTACCAGTCCAATTATTACCAAACTTAGTCACAATGGTCCTTAGATGGTCCCTTGCAAAAAAGGTATCCGGCAGGTCCGTACCTAATCCAAGATGGCCACCAGCGGGGAACATAGTTTTAACATTGGACCTTATGGAAAACACATTCAAAGATCTTCTCAAAAACTATCAGTCCAATAATAAGCAAACTTAGTCACTATGGTCCTTAGATAGTCTTTTACAAAAAAGTATCTGGCAGGTCCGTATCTAATCCAATTTCCCCTTTTCTCGTTCTTGCTTCGGTATTCGTTTGCTGATGTATCCAAGATGGCCTCCAGAGGGGAACTTAGTTTTAACATTGGACCCTATGGGGATGACATTCAAAGATCTGCTTCTCAGAAACTACCAGTCCAATTATAATCAAACTTAGTCACAATAGTCCTTAGATGGTCCCTTCCAAAAAAGATATCCGGCAGGTCTGTACCTAACCCAAGGTGACCGCCAGCAGGGAACATAGTTTTAACATTGGACCCTATGGGAAAGACATTCAAAGATCTTCTCAGAAACTATCAGTCCAATTATAACCAAACTTTGTCACTATGGTCCTTAGATGGTCCCTTCCAAAAAAGGTATCCGGCAGGTCTGTACTTCATCCAAGATGGCCGTCAGCGGGAACACAGTTTTAACATTGGACGCTATGGAAAGGACATTCCAAGATCTTCTTCTCAGCAACTACCAGCCCAATTATAACCAAACTTAGTCACAAAGGCCCTTAGATGCTCCCTTCCAAAAAAGGTATCTGGCAGGTCTGTACCTCATCCAAGATGGCCGCCAGCGGGAACATAGTTTTAACGTTGTACCCTATTGAATATACATTCAAAGATCTTCTTCTCTGAAACTACTAGTCCAATTACAACCAAACTAAGCCACAATGGTCCTTAGTTAGTCCCATCAAAAAAATATATCTAGTAGGTCCGTACCTCATCCAAGATGGCCACCATCTCGAACATAGTTTTACATTGGCCCTATTGATTTTAAGGGGAACCTCTGCCCAAATTTTTTAATTTTTATTTGAAATGTGGTCTGAATGTTTTAATTTCAGCAACATGTATTACTTTGATTATAAGGGGAACCCCTGCCCAAATATTGAATGGTGTTCTGTTATGGGTTGTAATGGATGGTGGATCTTTCGGTTGCCATTGAAACCAAACAAGAATACTGTAATTTTAGAAAAAAAAATATTCTGCTAAATTTTATGTTTCGTTTTTCCTATTGGAAATGCCTTTTATCTATGTCAGCCATGGTCCAGGTGAGCGATACAGGCTCTTGAGAGCCCCTAGTTTGTTCTCTATCAGCTTAAACATGTTTTTTTGGTTAATGGACTTCCAAATGTTTTGGTTTGATCTGCACTCATAAGACATAATTTGTCGAAATGCGCATATGCAGAAAATAAATTTGTAGGACTCTAAGGGACGATGGGGACGCTAAAGTGTGATGGTCGCGCTAAAGTACGATGGTCCACGCTAAACTGCGATGGTAAGATCGAGAAGTGGACGCTAAAGTCTGATGGTTTGTTATTATAGTAGACGCTAAACGACTGCATTTTTGGGGATTTGCCAGTACTTCAATATTACAGCCATTCACATAAACTGCTGTCTCAACATTATGCTCAATCAGTGAAGAAAATTACATTTAGCTTGTTCAACATAACACTCAAGTTTGACGTCACAATGTAGATAAACAATCGTACTTTAGCGCAGTAGACCATCGCACTTTAGCGTGGACCATCGCATTTTAGCGTGGACAATTGCATTTTAGCGTGTTCACCATCGCACTTTAGCATAGACCATCGCACTTTAGCGTGTCCATCGTACTTTAACGCACCATCGCGTTTTAGAGTCTTACATATTTAACAGTAACTTCGGTATTTTGTTATTTATAGATATAATGGTCCTAAATTTCCTAATTTTGTTATCTTAGATTTCTATTTACATTTTTTATATGATACATTTCATTTTAGTATAATTAGCATTTCGACATGCCATGTATGTATGTTGTTAACCGGAAGTCAAGGGTGTTGTACCACCATTTGACAGGAGAGTTCCAGTCTAAGAAAAGATAGCATGTATGTCATATATTTCATGTTTATACTTATCTTTTCTGAATGAATATGATTAATATCAACGACATATATTCCCAATATAAAAAACAGATGTACCGCTGCCATATATAAATGGGAACAGTGCAAACCATTCATTTCAATTTCCTTACAACTGTTCGAAATTTCTGTCTCTAATAATACTAGTTGTAGTATTTTATATTGCAATTTCGGCAGCAAATAATACTGTTTGTAAATAAACAAAATTCGTCAGCAGTACTAGGGATATGTTGTATTACAACAATAAAACAAGTAAAAAAACTCTCTCCAGTTATAACTGTGAAGTTTGGAAAATTGTTCCAGAAGGAATAAATATCCTGGTAAGATATTTGAATATTCGAGGGCGTCGATCTTGATTTATCAGTCAAAAATTTCCGTCCACAGAAACCACTATACGTCACCCTAGTTTTCAACAAGAATACAATTTAACAAGAATATGTGTCGAGCGGACACAATGGCCCGCCTCACAACTATTTTGAACAATGCTATATTTCGTGATCAGGCATGAAGTTTTTTGCATGGATATATTTTTTTGATGATTTCTGCTTGATTATACCCTTTAATGAGTGTTTAATGATAATAGATTACATCCTTCACAGAAAAGAAACTTAATCCTATGGATAAACCTCAAACCATCCCCTTTCTCCATGATCAGTCAGGCATGAAATTGATGGCATGGGTAAATTATTATTATTTTTTTGTTTATTTATATGTCAATGCATATTTATATAATGTTTCATGATAATAGCATAGAAAAAAGAAGGGAAACAGGGAATGTGTCAAAGAGACAACGACCCAAAGGGGAGTAATAACAACTCAAAGCCACCATAAGATGAACGGTGAGAAAACCCAACACCCAACGGCAGGTCGGAGTCGGCCCCTGAATAAAGAGTAATCAAGTTCAGCGAAATAAGCATCATCCTAGACTCCTATACCCATGACATAAAGTAAACTTAACTAGAAAAAAGGCAAGACACACAAAGGCTTAATAAATTTCCTGACTTAGGACAGGCGCAAACCTGCTGCGGCGGGGTTAAACTAGTTTTATTGGGCCCAAACCTCCCCCCTATAGCCAATTTGATAAATCAAAAAACAATCGTAACAACAATAAAATTCAGTTGGAAACAGGATTGAGTCAATTGTGAAAAATGAAACTGAAAGAACTAAACTTACGGACATAATCATGAAACCACAAGAGACTACTAGCAGTTAACTGACATGCTAGCTCCAGACCCATTACCAACTGACAAAGTAAGTTATGTACCCTCAGTATACAGCTTCCACCAAGACCCCTTCCTGTGAGGAGTTTAACATAATGATTTCATGCATATACCAGAATACATAACCCGTGTCCATGCAATAC
>MJUU01071699.1:40054-55109 GCA_002080025.1 Modiolus philippinarum
AAAAATAAAAAAAAATATCATGCTGTCCCTCTACTAAACAGTGTAAAATTGTCATTTTAGGGTCCACAGTGTCAAAACAAGAGTCAAGTCAAAATTTTATCATCTGATTTTGGGAAAACATTTTTGACTTTGCAACACTTTTCATAAATTTGCATTCATTTTATTATGTTATTTTCTTTAAATATTATATATTTAGTCACCCGAAGGGAAATAAATACACCTGGGTGGATTTTCAGTAGTTTTAATGCTATCATTGTACCTATTCATATCGGGCTTTTCGGCTAACTCACAAACCTAATATTCTTCAGAAGCTCAAAAAAATAAACAAAACTGGTTTTTCCCTGTCTTCTTGACCTTTTTGCATCAATTTTCTGCATTTAGAATGCTATTTGTATGACCACATCCAAAGCAAAGACCATTTCAAGTGCAAAAATTTACCTCAGAAGCACCTTCTCAAAGTGGGGGAAGGGTGACATTTTGTAGCATAATTTCATAATTTGAAAGGATTATTTGAAATTTTGCAGCTTCATTTTGATAGAAAAGTACTCATATGGCTTAGTATTAAACATGGGACGAGATTCAATACATAAAAGAAGTATTTTTGGTTTTGTGTCCATGTTTAACATCTATGAGTGATTATGCTTAATCAAAGCACTGAAAACACTAAATCTGTGACTTTTAGAATAGTGATATAAAGGAAGGAAAAATTCAGAAAAGGGTGTTATTTTCTGTATACAAGTTGGAAATAAACTAAAATTACAAAAACAGGAAAACAGCAAACACCTACCATGGCCAGGAACTACAATCACATGCCACAATTTACAAGCAAACTGCACCAGAAAAACAATAATGAAAACAAGAGACAAACATAAATAACGATAGGAACTCGGGATAGCCGGACTTGGTACCGGCACCAGCAAAAGCCAGTGGTAGGGTTAAACCGGTTTATGGGTACCCAAACCTCCCCTTTCTCTTTCCCGTTTCCCTATAGTATCATAAACACGCGAATAAAACCCAATACAGGTAGACTACTAACTCAATGACCACTATCTTGGAACAGAAAAAGCATAAGACAAAACGTAAAAACATGATTAAGTGCAGCAATTACACTGGGGGATGTTTTAATATCATGTTAAGGTATCAAACCACCAATTCAACCAATCAGATTTGGAACGTTTCAGCAAATAGACCTTTTGAATCTAAGGATAGACTTTGTATCCTTGCATCTTTAAAACTATAAGAGGGAATTTGATGAATGATACACCCAATTAAACATTGATATATAAGGTTTATTTCAATACCAAGGTCAATTTAGCAGGTGTAATTTTAGATCACTTAAAGAAGGGGAATTCCCAATGACTATTTTTTCGCAATGTTGTGACGTGGTGGTACGTATTTATAGGTGGCTTTCCCCGACACACCGGGAATCTCTTAGAAGGCTTTAAATGTATGAAGAAAATTTGATATAATGTAGAGCAGGTATGTGCCTTTTACGACAGGTATGGTCTTGGGAAGGTTAAACTTAAAATAAATTGTCCAGGGAGGTTTGAAAAGTCCAAATTTTAGTTGAAAATGTTAAAGAAATGATTTGGTGGTTTCACACCTTCAGGATCATCACAAAAACTTATATGAAAATTGGAAGGACGTAAAATGATGAAAACTTACCTTGTGAACCGGGAAAAGCAATCTATTCAAGAATTTTTGTTCAATATTTCTCCACCCATGGAACGGGGAAGTTCAAGAACATTGGCGGGTTGTCGAAGAATATTTGTTGAATATTTTGCAATCCATGAAGCGGGGAAATTCAAAAATATTGGCGGGATTTCGGGAAAGACATCCCTTAAGTCCAAGTGTTAACACTTTAGGTAGAATATTATAGATCCCAATGTGACATTATTCACACTTACAGATAATGTAACCGTCTGTATCCTGTAAACGTTTTATTATCCAACGTGGTTATATTGTTATTGTCCAAAGCCCTAGAAAGTAAAAATATGTATACTAAGTGCTTAAAATTTTCATTATAATTTCTCAATTATTTCCTGTTCAATGTTGGGTTCTATACATCGCTTTTAACAGAAATGTTTTTCATTTGTATATTCGAGGGAACTTCTTATATTTTTCTGTTGCTAGTCGACCTCTGTTATTAAATCTGCATTAGCTCAATTTAGTAATTTCACATTGTTAAAAAAAAACATGATCATTGTAGTTCCGAGTTAAAGTAAAAAAAAAACAAGAAGGCTGATATACTGGTACTGCTTTGTGTCAAAGGTATTGATTTGAAACTTTGGCTGCTGTACAATCAATATATATGTATCTATTTATCAATTTTATTTATATTATTCATGATTCATTAGCATTGTTATTTTTATTTGGTTTGTATAGACTTCAACACCTCGTGGATTTGATAACTCCTTTTTGGACAACAACATTAGGTAACTTTAAATATATTTCATTGTAGAACAAATAGACACAAAAAGACACAAGTTAGCAAAACTTACAAGGTCTTCTCTTCAAATCTTGATGGACTATAAACGTTCGCTAACACCTGAATAGATCTATTTGTGATATTGTCAAACAGGAAATAACGATTTGTTATCTGGAGCAGGGATTATGCAATGGTTTTTACAGAGGGCAGTCATCTTATTTTTAACATGGACATTTTCAGGCGGCATTTTTCAGAAGATCCAGTATCGATGGGTTAAAATGAAATGTTTATTTTGTACAGGTCGATTAATAATGATTGACGCCGGAGGCACAAGGTCAAACAGATTGTTAATCTAATAACACTATATTTATTTTAAAACAGATGGCAGTGCTAATGTCACTGTATTTTTCAATACAAACATTTGCTCTAGTTTCCTATTGAAGATGTCGCTGCTCCCGAAAAACATGGTAGGTGTAATAGCGTGACCATGGACTTTCCTACAAAAACACAAATGAGCAATTACATTTCTTATAAACCAGAGTGATTTGCGAATAGTTATCAAAACATACAGGTTGAACTTCAAATGAAATTGTAAATAATAACTTAAAGCAATTTAGGATGTTCAATTTTGTCGTTGCATGACCTATTGGCCGAAGTCTTTTCGTCAAATTTATATGCATTAAATCAGAGTGGAAGTGGAAGTAGCAGTAACCGAGTACGAAAATTCATATCAAGATCACTTTTAGGATTGTTTACAACATCCAGATGGATTTTTTCTTAATTTATTTATTTAATTATTTATTTTCTATTTCTAAAATCATAATCACCCAAATAGGAAGAACACAGCCATTAAGGTATTACGAACTATACATTAATATAATACAGTAATTTTGAGATACTTCCTTCAATAAAACGTGTGTCCCAATCCGTTTCAAAGTAAAGAACATTCCTGTTCAGTAAGTCGGTGACAATTATGCCGCTTCAAATTGTACTCTTTCCAGATCTTCTATAAGTGTATAAGTTTTCGGTTTACAAGTTCTAAGTTTTTTTTTATCTTGTAGTGAACACAAATCCCATGATTTAAATGCATGAAGAGACAAAGCTTTTGTTTATAAAATAAATTTCTCCTTGTTTTTGAGCGCGGATTTAACGATTCTAGCTTGAAATGATAAAAAAGTGACCCCTACATATTTATGCTGTTTTACCATTTCAACCTCACTGCTTTTTTCAACCATTATTATTTGAATCATAGCTTAAGTTCAAATAATCAAATAATCATGACTTAAGTTATGATTCCAATCTTACCGATGGTTTGTATTGGATCTGTGTTGTTCAAGTGCGTCTTGTGTTTTTTCTTTCTATACCGTACTCATGTTTCTTGGTGTTTCCGATGTTGCCGTTATCCCTGGATTGTTCGTTTTTAGACTGACGGTTCAGTGCTCACTTACTTTTCTATTTTATTTATCAACATATATCTTTTTAAATTAAATTATCATATGTATTTTTTACATGATCTATGTTTGGACATGCAACGGCAATTTAGTAAAGTACTTCTGAACTGACCAGAAAACCCGAATTCATATTGAATCTGGAAATATCTTTGGAAATTTTGTGAAAACCTAAGAAGTGTCTCTCTTCTGCAAAGCTCTGTTCTTATCTGATTTCGGCTTTCATTTAAGATGTTTTTTTTATATTGTTCTCTATCAGCTTTTATACATCTCTCGATTAATGGCTTTCTAAATGATTGATTTGATCTGCACTGAAGAGAAATAAGCTAAGCAATGTAATAGAATAATGATTAAATCCTTTGCTGAATTATAGAATTATACTTACAATGAAACTAGCCTAGATTGTAGAAGTAATGATTTCGCAACACAAGTGCTGACCATTTCTAGAAATGATGACTCGAACCTAGAAATGCAATACTATTTATATATTTTCTGTTGTTAAAAGACATATCGAATTATATCTATCCACTACGGAATGTGTGCAGTACAGGAGTCCCCTTGGTGATTTTAGCACTCTTTTAAAAAAGACGATTATTATAATTATTTTGAATTTTTGATTTTCTGTATCTACCTACAACTCTTTTTACATCATAAATACGGTTACTTTTCTCTGTACCTTTGTACACTAAAGATGTAAATGAAGACCCAAAATTTGTGCGGTAATCATAAATTTAATTGAAAAGATGGAGGAGAGTGTCCATGGAACACTGATTCCCCACCCCTTAAAATAAAAACCCTAAATCAAAACCTAACATGATCAAGGGGCATGATTATGTACAATATATGAATATCTATGTGTAAAGTTATATAAAACAGGATATGTTTTCTTTGGTAATAAAGAGAACTGGTTTGGTTTTGATCTTATACAGAATTTTGAAGTAGTAATCTGAAAATTAATTGAAATTATAATATATTTTAGCAAACTGTGACCTAATTGACCCTTACAGACAATTTGTTTTTGTTTCCTTTTAAAAATCTTATATTACCTATTTGATTTAAAATGAGGCAGAATTTGAGGCAAAATAATCAGAATTTTTAACATTTAGTCTATTTTGCAACTGAGACCTTGACCAGGTGTTTACAGCCCTAAATGCAACAAGGTTCTGTCTCAAATGATAACTAAGCATATGATGATTGGATGCTGCCTGATGGATACTCAAGTTATCCTTGCTTAAAATTAAAGTCTATGTATAGCCACTTTGACATTTAGGAAATACATCGGAAAACGAGTACCAAAGCAAAACTGAGGAAAGGGGGAATTCCAAAATCAAAAATAAAAAAAACGGCAATTCATGTCCAACACGAATTGTGACGGTATCATAAAGACAAAAAAATTGACAAAAATGAACAAAATCGCCTCAAAACTAAAGCACTAACAGTGTGAACCTCTACAAAAACTGAGGCATCATCAGGTGCTCAAAAATGGTTATTTTACGAAAGGATGTGGAGTAAATAAACATGAGACCATAACACATCTGTTTACTCCAACTGCAATTATTTTTATGAGCTGTATGGCCATTTCGGAAATTAATTCCTCATCAGCAGCACTAGAACCCAAACAAAGGAAATCCATTATTTAGAAAATTGTTTAAAATGCACAAAACCAAACGAGATCCAAATGATCAGTAATATCAAATATAGCTAAAGACAAAACTACAATGGAGGGCGTTGATCCTTAGGTTTTAGAATTTACGTAAATTTAGATAATAGTAATTGAACAAAGTGTACAAATGATCTGCTCAACGCAACGTAATCAACGCTTAAATCAATAGGCTTCTGTTTGAAGCAAAAAGTAAGCATGTGAACAATTTTGATTGTGATCTAATGAAAGACACTTTTTTATCCAGAATCAAAAACTTGATAAAGATTTCAGTCCAACTTAAACCACTGTGACCTTCATTTTGGGAGAAGCAATCCTTTAAACAGTATGGTCTGTATGAAGTGATAAGTAAGCATGTGGATACGTTTGGCTAAGATCTCAGGAGGGAGGTTCAAGTTATTATCCGGAAACCAAACTTCTTTATTTTTTCTACTTTAGTCAACTGTAACCTTGACCTTTAGATTTACTTATTTATCTATTTGCACTTTATATCCATTTTGTCTCAAGAAAATACTGCATATCATACACAAAAAATATAGAACACAGTTAAACTAAAAGCATAGACAGCAATATAATTTAGTTGACACTTTCAACGTTGCGGACCCTATTTCAATTCTAATGATTGTTTTATAAAGGTGCATACAGTCGATAAAAAGCTTATGTCTGGAGTTTAAATGTAGCTACGTTTTTCGACAGCAGACATATCTTCAAATTCAGAATGTTCATTCCAATAATTTCAAAAAAATTACATCTCACAAAAACTGCTGAGTCAGGGATATGTTCAGCCTTTGTTACTTTCGTCCCTTCAGAAATTCTATGGCCGTCACCACGACATCATAGATAGATATGAAATGTCAGTGTCACAAATAAAAACTGACATCAGCTAGATTCGCGTCTTCCCGGATTTGACATTACCGGTTTTGACTTTACCCTGGATTGACCCACTGACAGTGTGACGGGTGCTGTGCACAGAGCAGGACATGCTTACCCTTCCGGGGCACCTGATGTCACTCTTGTTTATTGAGAGTTCACACTGTTAGTGCTTTAGTTTTTTGTGTTGTATATGTAACGTTCGTGTGTTTTGTGGGCATGTGGTGTCTTTGGTCTTCCGTCTTTTGGTGTTCTAGCTTTTGCCTTGTCTCTGGACTTTGATTTGTGTAATCTTGTGCTTTGTTCCTTCGGTATTCTACTGCCGTTGTTTTAGGCTCATTACTTTTACAGTCTAAAAAGAAATGGGCTTTATCTTCAATATCATTACATTTGTTAACTACCCAAAAATCATTAAGGTTCTGTCTGCTGTTATATGTAAACATATGACAACGTTTGGTTAAGATCTGACCAAGGATTCTCAAATTATCATAAATCATCTATACAACTCGAGATTGTAATCTATGGCACTTCAAACGTTTCAGTATTCAAAAAAATTGATTAAAAAATATTATATGTTCAAAATGTACAAATATATATGAAATATTTTACTATTTATATTCAAAAAATAAAAATTTATGTTCAAAACTTACAAATATATATAACTGGAATATAAGAAATATGTTCAAAACTTTCCAATATATATCCAATATTAAGTATATTCAAGTGATGAAAACAAAGGTGTTCAAAACTTGTTTTAATACATTCCATAAAATTGTATTTTGGTTAATCTTTGTAATGACGGATTTCATAAATTCGACTCCGGAATTTTTTGTTAAAAGAGTTGAATATTGAAATATTTTTCCATTGATCGGCTTCTTTTTTGCGAGGGACAGATCAGTATTAGACAATTTTAAAAAAAGTTAACTATTTTGCTTATGACCAAATGATTAAAAATGGACCTTTGAATGTGTTCAATAAGAAAAATGTTTTCTATTGGTGGCCATCTCGAATATGAGACATATTTTAAAGGTGCCGTCTACGATACATTGTCACTAATTTTTGTTCTAACTAGCCCGGTGGTTATGAAGGAAAAAGTCTTTGAATGTGTTTACCACAGTCGTCTAAATAAATGCATTTCCTATTCCTCTTTTAAGATATCTCATAAAATTTGTAAGATATCTTGTAAACTTTATAAGATATTTCAAGATGTCTTATATGCTTTATAAGATATCTTATACCTTTTACCAGATATCTTATCAACTTTAAAAGATATCTTATTGACTCTTCATTTTATGAGATATCTTATAAAGTCTATAAGATTTCTTGTTAAAATAGGAGATATCTTATAAAATATATAAGATATCTTAAAAGTTTAATAAATAAAAATATGGCTCGCCATAATTTCCGACAGGGTTCAATAGTAAATTAATTTTCATGTTGCTCAATGGCCATTTTTAATTCTAAATAAACAGCAAAGAAACATTACTTTGTCAGAACCTCATAAATTACATCATACAAAAGTAATTGTAAATTGACCATTTCCACAAATTATGTATTTCCAGTGCAGATGAAATAAAAACACATAAAATTACACGAAGGAGGTACTCTTTAGTTTTACACTAAATTTCTAAATTTTAGATATTGTCAATATTTCAGATTAACTCGGTTTTCGGGCCAGCACCAAAGTAATAGACTTTCACCAGTCTACTGCAAGGGTGAATACCCTGGGGGTACTAATAGTCAACCAGCAGTAACGTCGGTCCAGGGAAAATACCAAAGTGCCTGTAGATTTATTATCTGCGATGGCCATTTTCGACAACTACTGTATCTTCAGTACAGATAAAATCAAAAGCTATGGAATACAGAAATCGAAAATTGTATCAAAGCTGATAGAGAACAAATAACCAAAGTTCTCAAAATTGAAAGTCAAACTCCGCATAGGACATAGCTTTGCACTCAGGAGAAACTCCTTAGTTTTGAATAATTTTTTTCATTTTTGATTTTGTAAACTTCCGGATAAAATCGGAAATTATTGACTTTTAAAAAATATGTTTTGACCACATTTTTCAGTCTTTTGAAAAAGAAAGGAAATATAAAATATTGCAAATATATTGGTAAAATTTTAATATTAATTTTTATTTTTCAAATATGAATAGAAAAATATTGCATTTAAATATATAAGTTTTAAACATATATTTCTTTATCTTTTAAATATGTATATATATGTTAGTTTTGAACATAAATTTTTTTTTCAATATAAATAGTAAAATACTGCATATATATTCGTACATTTTGAACATACATTACTTTTCTAATCGATATGTTTTTGAATATATGGAAAAAGAAAGGAAATGGGGTAAATGGAGTGAATATAAAAACGTTTGGCGTGCCATAGTAATCAACGAGTTAAATATCTTTTCTTTGTATTTAAATTAGTATTGCCGGATTTACTATATGAAATGAGTTTTATGCATCGGGTAATAATGAGAGGAAAATGAAGTTTGTTCACTTTTCTGAATAATTAGTATTCTAAAGTTTGAGATTAACTTGATTGCTATATAAGTAGAAAAAAAAAGCCACAAAATTATCTCTAGCACAAAAAGTTAGATTTTTTTTTAGTATTTGTCCTTATTTAGACTTAGATTTTTCCGAAAGAAATATTTTAACCCTGTGATTAAAGTTTTTAGAAGTCAAATGAAGTTATTAAATCTAATCGAAATTTCACAAAAAGTGGTCAAAAGTTACATGACGGTCAGAAAATTACCCTCAGCTATAAAAAAGCTTTTTTTTCCTTTTCTGTATTTTTTTTCCATATATGGACTTAGTTCTTTTTTTTTTGTTGAAAAAAATTCGATGTTAGTTGTTAAGAAGTAGTATTAAGGATTTGAATCTTTATATATAATAATAGAATTACGTTGAAGTTCTATATATAATATATATAATAATAGAATTACGTTGAATATCAAGGACAAATAATTTCTGAAATTTTTGCGTCGAGTTACAAATTTTGATTTGGTTTGAACGCTTAAAAAATTTTAAAAAATGGTTCCAACTTTGGTAAATTTCCTTAAACTCTCCAAGACAGGCTACTTTTTAGACATTCTTAATAACGTCAATGCTATTTGAATAAATTTGAATCAAACAAACATTTTCAATAATTAAGTTGATTAATAATTCAGACCTGTTATTTCTGGGATCATATCTTTTTCAATTTCCGACAGTTATACTGGTCGTTTTTAAAAGTCAAATTTCAAAAGTCTTTGATTCTAATTTCAGTATATTTCCTGAAACTCTCAAACACCTGTTATTTTTGGAGTTTTAATTAGCAGCTAATCTTTTTCTATTCCTTTCAGTATGAATAATTCTTCTGAATATTAGTTAAATTGCAATAATCTTTGATGCCAGTTTTTGTAATACATCGGCAAACGAATACCGAAGCAAGAACGAGGGTAAATGTCAAGAAATTCCAAGAGACCAGTTTTTAGGTATTCTATTTAGCAACCATACTTTTTACTTAAACATATTATTGAAATAGTCATTGTACAAAAACATTTAATTCCAATTTTGGCAGTTTTCACGAAAGTCTCAAATATATTTCTGGAAATTCTACCTGGCAACCTCATCTTAATATAGACCAACTAATATTCACAAGGTAATGAGCAGGAGAGACATAAGGTTCATGGAACCTTTATGAATTTGTTTTTAATATCTATTCATATGAAATTTTTCTTTATGTGGATTATACTCACATTCCCATTGCAGCATGTAAATATAGCAAATTAGCGGATGCCACCACTATGGTATTCCAAGTACCATTTCTATAGCAACTGTAAAACAAAACAAACTTCTGATTAGTTGAAGTCCAGTAAAGATAGTCATATTTTTGGGATAATAGTTGTTGAATATTCATGAAAAAGTTTTGTATTAAAGTTGTCTGCCTATTGCTATTACATTTTAATCATTGTTTTTGTAAATAAAAACAATGTAGAATACGGGCCAGAGCTATTAAAATACTAACATACCGTAGTTGCATAATAAACAGTAAATTTTGTTATGCTGTACACGTGTTTCAAGGAGTAACCTCTCATCAGCAGCATTAGAATCAAATAAAATGGAAAGCCATAATCCAAAAGTACTCATTACCAAAAAAGATCGAAATAGGATGTCCAATCCAGTACAAAGCACATCAACCGAGTGCCATACACGGAATGAAGCCTCAGAAATCCATGCATGATACAAAAAGACAAACAGGAAAAATTAATGATATCAGAAATAATAATTTTTATGTTAAACTGCTGGAATAAATTCCTTATTCGAAACTTAGAAGGTATATGCTCAATACGTGGAAATTTTTGCGGCCAAGAAAAATCCTTATGCGTATGCTTATGTGTATAGGCAATAACATCATCGAACTGTAAATGCTTAGAATGTGAAAATTACCCCCTCGTGTAATGTTTGTGCGAGAAAATCGTGAAAATAACACCCCGCGAAATATCCACTTTTACAGCACATGAAAAGGAAAGAATATTTTTATGAGGCAGGCAAAAAGAAAATGCGACAAAAGATGTTTGCCAGCTTAAATAACAAAGATGGAATGTAAAAAACAAGATTCTTAATTGCAATCAAGCCAGTCTTGTTTATGACACCATTATTGTTTTAGTTTGTTCAATGATTAGAAAGAGGTACTGTAAAAGTAGTCATTTTCGCGGTGTGTATATATATATATATATAATCATCTCAAAACAAAGCAACAACATCAACATTCCCGACGTACTGGATCTTAAAAGATACACACTTCGTGAGAATAATAAAACAAGGCGGTAGACTGAAGTGAACAGTACATATATATATATATATATATATACTTCAAAAAAAGAACAAAGTAAATAGCACACAAAATAACAGTTGATATTTCGAGACCTGTCCGTCTCTTCTTCAAAACACAATAAAAAAAGTAAAAACAAAAAAAAAACCTATTTACAAAGACTAAACTACGAATGTTTATACAAAATATCGAGAGCTACATGTTGGATGCTGTTGTTTACAGATGTAACATGAGAAGGGAAAAAAGAATTTTGTCAGTATCCGTACATCAATTTTATAAACAATACACTTAAAAAATAGTGTTAAACGCCAAATGAGCAAAACTTCAGCCATGTCAGGACGAGAAAAAAATGGGTAGGGGCAGGAAATTTAGCCGAAGTATATTTTATTATTTCAAATTTTTATATTCAAACTGGATTTTAGCTTTTCTATCCAGAACTTTTCTTTAGCCTGCCTCTGTGTGTCTGTATATATATATTCACTATTTTCGCGGTTGACGAAAGACCGTGAAATAAGTACCCGCAAATATCATAGATTTGTACAAGCAAAAGATACAAATATTTTCTTAAACCGCGAAAATTGATACCCGCGAAGATGTCACAGTTCAAGAATCCGCGAAAATTAGAAACCGCGAATATTAATACGTTTACAGTATCTTTCAAGCATGCAATATTTTATTTCGTCTGGTATCGATTCTGTTTTAAGTGACATAAATATTCTTTGAAGTTGCAAAATTATAATGCATCAATGTGACAAGTGCAGAAAATCAAATAATTGAATAAAGCAAAAATGTGGAAGGCAAGAACGCCATTTAAACAGGAGCACGATAAACTGTACCTATTGTTGTTACGTCCAAAAGTTTATGAGCTATTTTGAATGAAAAAACTGGTAAATGTTAGATACAGGAAAAGTAGTGCAAAAAACAGTCTTCCTCCCCATAGCTCTTTCTTGAGGTTAAGCAGCTTTTTCACGTCACATGACTGAAATGATCAGAAGCTCCACATGACTGAAATGATCAGAAGCTCCACATGACTTGAAATGACATCTTAATGGAAGCAAATAATCTGAGTATTTGAGCCGCTCTAACAAGTTGAGTGGTGTTGATATTTTTGTCAGATAAAAGAGCTATCAGACACAAATACTATTGATGAGTTATTTATAACTGAGACTTTTTATAAATAGACAAGTCATTTGATAAAGGAACCTACTTGCTTAACTAAAATTGAAAACCCTGGTCCTAATGATCTTATCCTTACAAATATGCCAGGATTATGTATATATAGTGGCTTCAAAGAATAATGTTCATAATTTTATTTCAGTATGTTTAATTCAATACATCGGCAAACGAATACCTAAGCAAGAACGAGGAAAGGTGGTATTCTAAAATCATAAATCCAAAATCACGGCAATTCACAGCAACACGAATTGAGACAGTATGACAAAGAGAAAACAAATAACCAAAAATGAACAAGAACGCTACAAAACTAAAGCACTAGCAGTGTGAACCCCTATCAAAACTGAGGTATCATCAGGTGCTCTGGAAGGGTAAGCATGATCTGCTCCACGCGTGGCACCCGTCTCACTGCCAGTGAAAAGTCTGGAGAAAAATAGTAGTATCGAGAAAAAGAAAATAAGTATTCAAAAACTTAAGAAGTTTTTGAAACTTTTCAAAAGAGAAATTTATTTCTGATTTTGATGAAATTGATTTTGATAAACTAGAATCGGTAGGAAGCACTGAAGACTCATATGAAAAGTCCCAATCGACATTTTTAAATGTTGTTGATGAACATGCACCAATGGAAAAAGAAAGGCTGTTCCTAAACCAACACCTGTCATGAAAAGTGAGCTTCGAAAAGAAGTGCATAAAAGTGCATGCGTCATAATGAATTTATCAAAAATAGATTTGATAAAAACTTGGAGGCATATAGGGAACGAAGAAATAACGTAACCGATTTTTTTTAAGTTTCTATTTAGAATTATTTATTTAAAAGATGTGTTGGTGATCAAAGACCAGGACATTTTTGGCCTAAAATGAAGCCAAGGAAATATAAATAATAAAGGAATATGTTTAGAACACAAACTTCTTTGCTTTTACAAGAAGATAACAAAATTATTAATGGTCAAAAGGAAGTACAAATGTAGAATTTTGTATATGTTTATGTATGCTGTATATCCAGTGCACAGATATATACGGAACATTGGACATTTTATTTTTGATACCGACTTTATCAAAGCCAGTATCAAGTGAGCCATATATTTCTTTTATCGGTTATTCGAAAAATGATAAACATAACTTCATAATAATTGAAATAAACTGAATTTTCTATTTTAATACTGTTAAACCTATATTCTAAGGAGTATGGAGACGACAAATAGTTTAAAAATGACGTCATCATAGCAACCCACACGTAAGGCCTTCACGGTGACCCAATCAGTATCTGTAGATCAAAGGATCAAAGGAAATTCATACAAATTACCGATAATCAATGTAACCAAATATTTACGTGTGATAAATCTGTAAGTCAGATCTATATGTCGTCGACTTCAGTCCACCGATACATCCCCTATGAAAAAAAAATAGAATTTAAGTTAACTTAAAAAGAAGAAGAAATAGTCAAGAAACAACGGCAGTAGATTGTATTGTTTGGAAATTCAAAACTATCATTGTTTAGATAAGTTGACAAAAGCAACTCACCATATTTTTACAGTTTATATTGCTCTGGACCTATTGGTGTTGAACAATATCATCACACTTTTAGTTTAATGAAATTGCTAAATTGGTATACAATAGGAAAAGTTATAGACAATGGACAATAAATGTTAAGGAAAAATTATAAGCACTGTTTGTCGTTTCAGTATAAAAATCGAATTGTAAATAGACTTAACGAACTGCTCTTGTCCCCCTCCTAGATTGTATTCTGTTTTAACAAATAAACAGCACTTACCAAACTAGATTGTATTCCGCTGGCAAATCATCTTTTGTGGCATCTTCTACTTGTTCGCCACATGAAAATATTTTTTCCTTTTCATGAATTGCGCAAATACCTTCTAATTCGCAAGTTTTGAATAAGGAGTTCATTCCAACAGTTAAGCATTGAAATGGAAACACAAACAGTAATATCCAAACAAAATTCCACATTGATCTTCCTGGGAAATCGAACTCCAGAAAAGATTCAGGAAAACTTTAAGCTGAAATATCGATGATTTTTTTTTTCTAAAACATATCCCGAATTACATAATTTATAATCAAAAGAAAAAATACAGTTGAAAGTTTTAGATATCACCCTTCCTTCGCAAGTACTATAGACGTCTGCAGGGATTGAAATATAGACATTTATTCTCAGTTTGAATTTTAAGTTAATTAAGGAATGGATGTCATTTAAATTGAAGTTTACTGAACTATCGCCTCATTTTTACGGTTCCCATTGAACTTTACCTGCATTTGGTATAAAAGAAATAACTATAAACGTTTTAACCAATGAGAAAACGTCCTATGTTAAAAAATAAAATTACTGAGAAATGTATGGATTTATTCCCCGTAGACTTCTATAGAGCAACACTGAGTAAAGAAGGAGGATATTTGAATTTTCAATGTTTTCCCCACGGTGTTACTCCAGCACTGAGTTTTCAATCGGATAAACTAAAACAAAACCAATCGAATGGTATGTACTACTTTGTTAGAATATACACTGTCAGAAAGACAGATTTCTTCTTAAGATATAATTTTTCGAAGTCGGGAAGGAAAACTTGAAAGGGTATTTGTCAGACAACAGAACGATCCTTATCAAATAGATCTACTGTATCAGTAGCATTAAAAACAAACTA
>MJUU01071700.1:29163-47001 GCA_002080025.1 Modiolus philippinarum
TTTTATTTCAATGCTGATATAATAATGAAACTTTCCCGAGAAAATGAAGAATATCTATGGAAAAATATTTGGAGTACCCATCTACCTTAAATGACAGCTACAAATACCAGTCAGAACTTATATCAGAGCTGTACCACACTTACTCTGTATTTAATGACAGCTACAGACACCAGTGAGAACTTATATCTGAGCTGTATGTATAATACTTACTTTGCGTTGTGTCACAACTTTCTTCTCATACTTCTTTTTTATTATCCTTGCCTTATAAATAAAATGATAACTATGTGAGTATTATATAAGAGGATTACACAACAAAACAGGTAAATTTTTCATCACTGATTCATGTCAATTAGCCTGATATTAGAGGTCATAATGTAAATTATTTGACTTCAAATACAATGACTACATGAGCTTTAGTGCACTAATTGGATTTATAATAATTAACATGGGTTTAAAAGAATGTATTGGACCAATCCATTCATTAACAAACAGTCATTTTTACATTTTTTGTCGGTGAATGAAATGTTCACATACCAAAATAGCTGTGATTTATTGAACGCCAAATTAACATCTATTCAAATAATTATACCTATCTTCAAATAATTGAAGTCTTTGAATAATGGTTTGATTCAATTTCACCTATCTTCAATTGAATGAAAGATAGGTTTAACTAAATTTAACCTATCTATCTTTAATTTCATTAGATATCTTCAACTATATTACAGATAGGTTTAATTCCGCGTATTTGAACCTGTCTTTCAATTAAATATAGGTTCATTGGACCTATCTTTAAATAAATTAAACCTATTTTCAATTATTTGAAGATAGGTATAATTAATTGAATATATGTTTAATTTGGCGTATATAGTAGAATATAGAATATAGAATATAGTAACCCATGTGTTCAATAAAGGGCTACATCGAGCCCAGCATGATACGACTGCAGCATGTTTACCACAGAAATCCGAAGAAGTGTAATTTAAAGTGAATGTGGATACATTTAAGAGCTTGACAGAGAAATGAGATGAACAAAATAAAGAGATTGACAAAGTAATCAGCTTACAGTTTCAGAAAAAAAAATCCATATACTGTATAACAAAGAAAAACAATGAAGTCTTGGTAAACAGGAAGTGCTTATGATGTAACCTTGAAATATGGTTACACAAAAGATTACACAATAAGGAAGATCCATGCAAAACAACAATTGTATCTGACTTACAGTTTCAGAATAATTGTGATGAAAAATTTCATATGGTGCACAATTCTACTGTAAACATAGTAATTTTAACAGTGTACTTATTTTTGCTATTTTCGTGGTTTACCAATTTCCACTAAATTAGTACCCGCAAATATCTCAAAAACAACAGAAGGATCTGATATTTTTCCAAAAAACTGCAAAAATTGATACCAGCGAATATATCCCAGTTTATGAAACCTGAAAATAGCAACCGCGAAAATTAATATGTTTACAGTATTAAAAACAACAAAGTCTCGGCAAACAGGAAGTGCTTATGACATAACCTTGTAATCAGAACACATGATGGATTGGACCAATAGCTCAATAGAAAACAACAATGGAATCTGACTTACAATTTCAGAAAAATTAGTTACAACAAGTGTAGATCGTATTGCAAGGCAATACAGAAGTCCCCTACCTGTGGAATAATTCAGTATACCAGCAAAAATAGTTAAAGAAGTTTTCCGAGCCCAAGGCCCATAACTTCGTCAAAAATCAATGGACCCAACCCATAACCAAACTTGATCGGTAACCCATAGTAGTGGATTAACAATGCAAATATCAGCTTAATATCTGAAACGGTTTAGATAAAAAGTCTGGAAAATCTATATTTTACCAAAATTTTCTAAGTCAAAGGCCCATAAATCTGTCCAAAATCAATGGACCGGAACCAAACTTGATCTTGATCTGTAACCCATAGTTGTAGACTCACATAGTGAATATTAGCTTCATATCTGAAACGGTTTAGAAAAAAAGTCCGGAAAACCTATATTTTACCAAAATTTTCTTAGTCAAAGGCCCATAACTCCGTCCAAAATCAATTGACCGGAACCAAACTCAAACTTGATCTGTAACCCATAGTGGTAGACTCATATAGCAAATATTAGCTTCATATCTGAAACGGTTTAGAAAAAAAGTCCGGAAAACCTATATTTTACAAAAAATTTCTAAGTCAAAGGCCCATAACTCCGTCCAAAATCAATGGACCGGAACCAAACTCAAACTCTATCTGTGTCTCATAGTGGTAGATTCACATAACAAAAGTTTAGAAAAAAAGTCCGGAAAACCTATATTTTACCAAATTTGTCTAAGTTTAAGGGCCATAACTCCGTCCAAAATCAATGAACCGGAACCAAACTCGAATTTGATCTGTAACTCATGGTGGTAGACTTACATACCAAATATTAGATAAATATCTCTTATAGTATGGGAAAAATGTCCAGAAAACTGAGTGTGACGGACTGACAGACTGACGGAGTGCAAACCTATAGTCCCCTTCGGCGAAGCCAGTACGGGACTAAAAAATTCAATATACTGTACAACAAAGAAAAAAAATAGTAATGGTGCATTACATGATACCCCGCCACGTTCCACAAATTTCAAAGTTTCAAGGGGCGTAACTCCAGAACCCCTTGGATGTCTGAACCAAAAATCAAAATTGGCCTGAGTTTTGTGGTATACAAGTTACATACCAAGTTTGAAGACAATATATTATTTCATTCACAAGTTATCAGTTGGAACCCTAAAATTCGCAAAATTTCAAAGTTTCAAGGGGCATAACTCAAGAACCCCTTGGACCTCTGAACCTGAAATCGAACTTGGCCTGAGTTTTGTGGTATACAAGTTACCTCCCAAGTTTGAAGACAATACATTATTTCATTCACAAGTTATCAGTCGGAAACCCTAAAATTCGCAAAATTTCAAAGTTTAAAGGGGCATAACTCCAGAACCCCTTAGACCTCTGAACCCAAAATCGAACTTGGCCTGAGTTTTGTGGTAAAGAAGTTACATACCAAGTTTGAAGACCTTATGTTATTTCGTTCACAAGTTATCAGTCGGAAACCTTCGGGGGACGGACGGACGGACGGACACACGGACGGACGGACGGACGGACGCACGGACACACGGACGGACGGACGGACACACGGACGGACGGACAGACGGACACACGACTTGGGGTATCACATAATACCTGGCCACTATGTATGGCGGGGTATAACAATGAAGTCTTGGAAACAGGAAGTGCTTATGATGTAACCTTGAAATCTGAATAGATAATAGATAAGATTGGACCATAAGGAAGCTCCATACAAAAAATAATTGAATCTAGTTTACAGTTTAAGAAAAAATTGTGACGAAAAATTCCATATACTGTACAAAAAAAAAGAAAACCAGAGGCTCCCAGGACTCTGTATCGCTCACCTTGTTTTCATTTGCCACAATCAAGCTAACATTGTAAGTTATACAGTTGAACTTCAGTCTCTCCAACCTTGTTAGCTAAAACACAACCAATATCTTGAACTGTATCTAAAGTCTCATCATGTTTTACTATATGTCTTTGTTGGGCTTTTTTTCTTGCTAAGGACCACTTTTGACACATGTTTTTTTGAAGTCGAGACATCATTTTGAAAATGGTAGTCAACGACAATTTTTCACACCATAAAGTCGCAACATCAATATCTATTTGGAAACAAAATTTTATTGAAGTTGGACATTGCTGAATTTTCCGGCCTTATTTGGTGGCCATTTTGAAAATGGCAGGCAACGAACAATTTTGAACATCAGTTTTGAAGTTGCCGCATCAATATCTATTTGGAAACCAAATTTCATTGAAATCAGACAATGTTGAATTTTCCCGCCTTTTGAAAATGGCAGTCGACGAGCAATTTTTAACATCAGTTTTGAAGTTGCTACATCAATACCTATTTGGAGCAAACAATTTTCAACACTGGTTTTGAAATCGCAACATCAATATCTATTTTAAAACCAAATTTCATTGAAATCAGAAATGTTGAATTTTCCCGCCTTTTTTGGCGGCCATTTTGAAAATGGAGGTCAACAAACTATTTTCAACACCAGTTTTGAATTCGCCACAGCAAGGAAAACATTTCACCATTTTACACTTAACCTTCATCTTCTATAGTTTTGGAAATAAAAGACAAAAAATACAAAATTTTAAAAAATTCGGTGAAAAAAGGGCAATAACTCCTACAAGGGGTTTTGGATTTTCTTCAAAATTTCAGGGTGGGTAGATCTTGATATGCTGAACATTTTTGCAATTTAAAGTTGACCTCTATCTGTTAGAGTTTTTAAAATAAAAAATAAAATAAATTAAAATTTTGAAAATTTTATGGAAAAAGGGCAATAACTCCAAGATCTATGGGTTTTCAGATTTTCTTCAAAATTGCAGGGCGGGTAGATCTTACCATAATGATCATTTTTACTCAATGTCAGATTTTTGATATCTTTTCGAGTCAGATTTTTGATATCTTTTTGAGTTATTTTCAAAATACAGCAATTTACCCCTATGTTCTATTTTTAGTAACAGCAGCCATGTTGTTTGATCCTTGGACTAATCGAACACAATTTTGAAACTGCATACCCTGGTGATCGTTCAGGCCAAGTTTGTTTACAATTCGCCCAGCAGTTTCAGAGGAGAAGATTTTTGAAATTGTTGACGGACGGACGACGGACGCAAAGTGATGGCAAAAGCTCACTTGGCCTTTTAGGCCAGGTAAAAGGCCAGGTGAGCTAAAAATGAAGTCTCAGAAATAGGAAGTGCTTATGATGTAACCTTGAAATCTGTATGTACACACTGGACTACGATGAGGAAGCTTTTGCCAAAATATATATTCATTCTGTCAAGTAGTTGCTTAGAAAAGTGTGATTACGACTGGAGGAACAAACAAATGGACAAATGGAGGTAAACCAGTATACCCCTACTACCTTGTAGCGGTGGTATAAAAAATATCTGATATTTCTGATTTGCATGATGAAATACATTTTTTTGCGGTTCAATATATATGATGAAAAAGGTAAATGAAAATATATATATATTATATTCAATTTATTTTTTGTTAAATGGTTTCTTTCATCAAATTTCTGAAATTTGATGCAGTCTTAATAACTTCAGGAGGGAGTAAAAGGAGGTCATTTTTCTGTTAATCAGGATTTTACATTTTCCTTGGTATGGAATAATTGCAAAGAATCTAAATAATATAAATCTCAAAGAATTTGTAATTAGTAATTTTGATTCTCATGGATCACTTAAACAAAAACCATCATGGAACTGTCCACCATATTTATTGTGCCAACAGTTCGATTTTCATTCATTGACCATGGGCACTGCAGCGGACATCCCAAACATGTTCTGAACTGACGAAAGAAATATACGCTATGATTGCATTAAATGGGAGCTAATTCACAGCAAAGTGAATGAAATATAACAATTCACATATATCAATCAATTATGACATCACACAGGAAAAGCTGTCGAATGGTTGTTCTGGTCCAAAAATCAAAACCATCCCTGTCAGATTCTCTATTTTTCAGATGCATGATCAGGAATAAAACAGCCAGTGTCTGTCTACCTTTACTTGTCAATTCAACTGACATTTATACAATAGTACAAACAAACTTACAATTTTACAGTTGAACTTTTTATTCTTCAAATCACCTGCATCTAAAAGATTCTGAATAACCGAGTCCTGAATTTGATTGATTTTACGTCCATTGAACTGTGGTAAAAGATTCTTATAGCATATAAAATCCTCTGCAGTCCATATACTTATGGATTTCCTTTCGTTCCTAAGAAGTGCCCTAGTTGCATGTTTTGCCTAAAACAAAATAAAAATCAAGACATTAAGAACTCCATAAAAACAGAAGAAAGAGAGACAAATTAAGTTGCTGTGTCAAAAATTAATCTTGTTGCAATGGTATTTACATTTTAATCTATATTCATTATTAGTTGAATAACTTTTATTTAGAAAAACAAGCATATAGAAACAGATACTTCTCACCAGTTATATCTACATTGTGGTCTTCACATGATGAACATAAAAATCAGGTCCAGAAAATTAATGCCCGAGTCAACTTAAAAGTATCTGATGATTTAAAAAAAAACTCATTTAAGTCATTGAAACACGACATGGAGGTCAAGGGATCATATGAAGTGTCATGCTGACATTATCCACTGACCATATTATAAAGTATTGTTGCTACAATTGTCAAGGATGAACATTTAAAAATAAACAATGTCAATGAATCATGAATTAAGGTCAAGGTTACACGACAGGTAGCAGACTGATATGTATGCACTAAGATGTAAGAATAAACCTACTATCGTAAACAGAAGTGTTACTATTGCTGAGAAATTGACATGAATGGAAAAAATATAACAAAATCACTGGACCGTGA
This sequence comes from Modiolus philippinarum, assembly GCA_002080025.1. NCBI lineage: Eukaryota > Metazoa > Mollusca > Bivalvia > Mytilida > Modiolidae > Modiolus > Modiolus philippinarum. The sequence continues at coordinate 35,597 of MJUU01071700.1, forward strand.
AATTAAGGTAAAGGTTTCTTGACAGGTGCCAGACTGACATTTCCCTACCAAGATAAAACAATTACCTGCTATGGAGACCATAGGTATATTACAATTGCTGAGAAATTAAATGACATTAATGTAAAAAAAAAGAAAAAGATAAACCAAAGACACTGGACAGTGACATTAATATTCCAAATACAAGTTTAAGAGGAAATGTGATGACAAAGATCATCTCCCCTTTTCCATAAAATATTCAAAGAGTAATTTTCTCCCCTTCAAAATTTCAGGCAGCAACCATATAACTTCATGCACATCTTCTGGTGGTGTGCTACAACTGTGTAACATTCTATCAAAATCCCAAGCAGCCGTTTAGGAGAACATGCCCTGACAAGGTTTGTCTCCCCCCCACCCTTTTTCTTGAAAATATTCAAAGATGAATTATCTCCCTTAAAATTTCTGGCACCAACCATATTACTTTATGCATATCTTCAGGTGTTGTACTACAACTGTGTAACATTTCAAAAAAATCCAAGCAGCGGTAAAGGTGAACCCTTTTTGCCAGATAATATTTAAAGACGAAAATGTCTCCCCTCCAAAGACCTTTGGAGGGGGTATACTTTTCAAAGTCGCTGGACCATGAAATTAAGGTCAAGGTTACTTGACAGGTGTCAGACTGGCATTTACATATTAATATGTAACAAAAGACCTAATATGAAGAGTCTAGGTAAGAAATGGACATGAATGTAAAATTAATGAAGTCCCTTGACAAGTGTCAGCCTGGCATGTACCCATTAAGCTACATTAATACACTAAATATAATGGATCTATGCATTACAAATCCTGAGAAAAGGACTTGAGTAAGAAAATATGTCACAATTTTCTTGCAGTCATTGAACCATGAAGACAAGGTCAAGGTCATCTGAAACATGTGATGCTTGAAAGCTCCAACCATAAGCCACCTGTGGACATATAATCTTGAACATAAGTGATATACTTTAAATGTTATTGATATTTAGAAAAGTTTATAACAAAGACATCAAATGAAAGTAATAGCTTTGTCCCCCTTTCAGCAACTTTGTCGCTGGCAATACATGTTTGGTGTTACTAGCCTTTTATTTATAAAGTAAATGATATCTGTCCTAAAATATAAGTGGTAGAATACATGACGTCTGTGATACATCATGAATGACAGAAAGGTGACGTACCCAAATGCTACACACCTTAATGGATGATTATGTAATATGTTACAAGATGACAAATTGTTTTCAAGTTCCTTTTAGTGTCCTTTTGAAATTTTTTTGATTGAAAGACCGAATAAAGGGCTACGCCGAGCGCAGCATGATACGACCGGCAATTTTGACCCTTTTGGCCCCTTTTTTAGTAAGGGAGGGGCCACAAAACCCAAAACCCATCCAAATCTTCCTTTTGTGCCAAGGATTTACATTGTGTTAAAATTTTAGGAAGATTGATCAATTGGAACTTGAGTAAAAGTGTCTACAGACGACAACGACGCTGACGACAACAACGACGACAGCACCAACAATGACAGCACCATACCATTATATGACCACAAATTTTTTGAGGTCGTATAAAAAACCAATCTCGTTATTATTAAATGTTATGATGTAATCTGAAAAGAAATTTATCTTTTCTGTTACCCATATTCTGAAACTTCTTGAACTTACTGTTTAAATGCCTCAAACTTTAGTATTGAAGTTTATTTTTATCATTATAAAATAAATAGTTATTCGTCATACAAATGTAATTGAATTGTAATTAATTACATTGCCAATGTAATTGTTATTTAATTAATTACATTGGAAAAATGAAGTAATGGTAATTGTAATTTAATTGAAGAATTTTCCATGTAATTGAAATGTAATTAATTACTTTGACATGTAATTGACCCCTGGTCTGACGACCGCAGCATGTCGACCACTGAAATTTCAACAAAAGTAGTTTAAGGTGAATGTGGACACAGTAAAGAGCTTGACACAATAATTAGATGGAAATAAAAATGGAAATAAAGCTTGACACAGTTATTAGATGGAAATAAAATAGGGAAAAAAATCAACCCTTTTGATCACTTATTGATAAAAAAAAAACGTAAGAGCAATGCAAAATATGTACTATGAACTAAAATTTTACATCCATAGAAATTCAAAGAAAAAAATTCTATCGAAATCTGAAGAAAAATAAAGATTTGACATATTAAGAAAAATTGCAATTTTGGCCCCTTTGACCCCTTGTAGCTCGGAAATGGTAAGAGCCATGCCAAATCCGTTGACATACTACTGAAAGCTTACATCAAGAGGAATCTAAAGAAAAAAAATCCCATCGAAATCTGATGAAAAATTTGACATATTTAGAAAAATTGCAATTTTGGCCCATTTGACCCCTTGTAGCTCGGAAATGGTAAGAGCTACACAAAATCCAAAGAAAAAAATCCCATCGAAATCCGATGAAAAATAAAAATTTTTGGTTATCTGTAAATTTAGGATTTTGGCCCCCTTCAGCCCCTCATAGCTCGGAAACGGTAAGAGCTACGGCAAATCCGTTGAAAATACTAATGAAAGCTTACATCAAGAGGAATCAAAAGAAAAAAATCCCATCAAAATCCGACGAAAAATAAAAAATTTTAGGTTATCTGTAAATTTATGATTTTGGCCCCCTTCAGCCCCTCATAGCTCGGAAACAGTAAGAGCTATGCCAAATCCATTGGCATACTAATGGAAGCTTACATCAAGAGGAATCAAAAGAAAGAAATCCCATCGAAATCCGATGAAAAATAAAAATTTTTAGCTTATCTGTAAATTTATGATTTTGGCCCCCTTTGGCCCCTCATAGCTTGGTAAGGAAACAAGTTACCAAAAATCTAATAGTAGAGCGCTGTGGTAATTTTTCATAAGGAATCCTTTGGAAAAAAATGCATCAAAATCGGACTAAAAATAAAAAAAATCTAATTTTTGAAATTCGCCCCTTTTGGGCCCATTTATCTCGTGAACGGTACATGCCACGTGAAATCTGTTGGCATTTATCAGATTGGAAATTTTCTAAGGAGTTTACTGAAAGAAACCCCATCAAAATCCGATAAATAATAAAGATTCTACAGTCAAATGTGTGAAAACAACTAATTTATCCCCTTTTGGCCCCTTTTTCTAAAACGGGCGGGGCCCGGATCATAAAATTATAGCTTGGTCTAAAGCATGTGTCAAGAAACATCATACTAAAATTTGAAAATGATCAGTTCAATGGAACCCAAGTTATGCTGTCCACAGACACAAAAATACCCAATTTTACCCCTTTTTCTAAAAAGGGTTGGGCCACAAACCCGAAATTAAAACCCGGGATTGCCATTATGCCAAGAAACCACAAACTGAAATTTGAAGATGATCCGTCCACTAGAAACAAAGTTATGCTGGCCACAGACGCCAACGCCGATGACTGCGCCATACCATAATACGACCGCAAAATTTTTGCGGTCGTATAAAAACTCATCGGAAAGATTAAAAAGACTTTGTAAAATTTCTTATCAATTTCTTAGTACAGCAAGATACCACCCTACCATATTAAACAGAAAGAAGAAAAACTGTGAGCAAAGCTCACTGATATATAACCCCCCTCCCACATTTGATAATCAATCAAATCAAATCAATTTCTGTAATAGAAGATGCACATCTACATTATGTCACAAAGACTGTCTAAAAGTTTCATGAGTGGTAGGAGGGGTAGCGGAATGGCAAAGTGCATGTTTTGTTATGGGAAACCCCAAAAATCAATTAAAAGCAAATTCTGAAATAGGAGGTGCACATCTACCGGTACATTATGTCACAAAGATAGTGTTAAAGTTTTATGAAAATCTGCTCAGTGGTTCAGGAGGAGTAGTGGATAAGAGATGCGTACCCCCTTGTAATGTAATGGCAAAGTCCATGGTTTGCTATGGGAAACCCAAAAAATCAAATTCTGAAATAGGAGGTGCACATCTACATTATGCAACAAAGATTGTGTTAAATTTTCATGAAAATCTGCTCAGTGGTTCAGGAGGAGTAGTGGATAAGAGATGCGTACCCCCTTGTAATGTAATGGCAAAGTCCATGTTTTGCTATGGGAAATCCCAAAAACCAAATTCTGAAACAGGAGGTGCACATCTATATTATGTGAAAAAGATTGTGTTAAAGTCTCATGAAAATCTGCTCAGTGGTTCAGAAGGAGTAGCGAATAAGAGATAGGTACCCCCTTGTAATGTAATGGCAAAGTCCATGTTTTGCTATGTTAAACCCCAAAAATCAATTAAGTCAAATTCTGAAATAGAAGGTGCACATCTACATTATGTCACAAAGATTGTGTTAAAGTTTCATGAAAATCTGCTCAGTGGTTCAGGAGGAGTAGCGGATAAGAGATGGGTACCCTCTGGTGTAACGGACGGACGTACATGTCCATCACTATATACCCCCCACTTTTCAAGTGGGGGGTATAATAAATAGACAAAGTGTTGTCAGAAAATTACTATGGACATAGTAAAGTGAAACTCTTATATTCCTATCCTATGGAAAATAAAATTTGGATTGCTCATCTGGTGACTACTGATCCAATAAGATTTTCCCATAGGTTAAATGATTAATCCTATGTGACATCCATTATTTTTTGGTAGTAAAATCATTCATTACTGTCATGTTAAAATACCTAATTAATATTAATTTGATGTACAAAAAATGTATTAAACAGTTTTCAAGAAGTCAAAGGTTACATTACACTCCTCTGTGGTGGTCATTTTGGATTTCTGATCAGTATACACATAAATATAATCTGGTGATTGACCATCATGTAACCATGCCTAATTAATATCAACTTGATATATGCAAACATTTTTAATGAAATTTTAGCAGTTTACAACATAATCTCCCATAGGGCCCTTATGTTAAACTAAGATTTGATGATCATTACTAAAATCGTACATTTGTTCAATGACCATCATGCTACAAAGCCTAGTTAATATCAGCTTGCTGTATGATACAGTTTTCAAGAATTGTTTGGCATTTTTTACCACAACATAATTTGATCGAGAAAAAAATTTAAATAGTATATGTGGACTTCCAAGACGTAACATTTAACAAGTATCAATTTAATATGCTATTGTTATTAAAAATTGATATATAACAAGTGTGGATAGTATTGCAAGGCATTACAGAAGTCCCCTACCAGTGGAATAATTCTTTCGTTATACCAGCAAAAAAAGAAGAAAAGTTTTCGGAGCCCAAGGCCCATAACTCCGTCAAAAATCAATGGAACCAACCCATACTTAACCCAAAGTGGTTGATTAACAATGCAAATATCAGCTAAATATCTGAAACAGTTTAGAAAAAAAGTCTGGAAAACCTATATTTACCAAAATTTTCTAAGTCCAAGGCCCATAACTCTGTCCAAAATCAATGGACTGGAACCAAACTTGAACTTGATCTGTAACTCATAGTGGTAGATTCACATAGCAAATATTAGCTTCATATCTGGAACGGTTTAGAAAAAAAAAGTCTGGAAAACCTATATTTTACCAAAATTTTCTAAGTCAAAGGGCCAAAACTCCATCCAAAATCAATGGACCGGAACCAAACTCAAACTTGGTCTGTAACTCATGGTGGTAGACTCACATAGCAAATATTAGCTTCATATCTGGAATGGTTTAGAAAAAAAGTCCAGAAAACCTATATTTTACCTAAATTTTCTTAGTCAAAGGGCCATAACTCCGTTCAAAATCAACGGACCAGAATCAAACTCCAACTTGGTCTGTAACTCATGGTGGTAGACTTACATACCAAATATTAGATAAATATCTTTTATAGTATAGGAAAAAAGTCTGGAAAACTAAGTGTGACGGACTGACGGACGTACTGACAGACTGATGATGGACTAATGGAGTCAGTACGGGACTAATTAAGTCAATACATTAAAAGGTGCAAAAAATAATAATAATTTTTTCATAGAAAATATTACGTTCAAGGGGTAAAACTGTCCACAATAAAGGGCTACCTCGAGCGCAGCATGATACCACCTCAGCATGTCAACTACTGAAATTTAAACAAATGCAATTTAAAGTGATTTTGGACACAGTACAGAGCTTGTTGCAGTATCTAGATGGACAAAGTAAGGAGTTTGACACAGTTATTAGCTGGACAAAAGCTAGGGAACATGCTGTACTTGCTGTCCCCATCATTGTCACACTTTCATACCTATGTCTCGCTTTCCATGACAGGCTAGACAAAAAAAACTTTAAAAAAACTCCCTAGCAGATAAACAGAAGTAGAAGTTATACAGTTAATCTATTAAGTTCTATGTACCCTAAAAAAGACAGATAGACAAATGGACATATGAATAAACAGACAAAATATATCGTTTCATCAAATTATTACTGCATGTCTTACGTTTTTGGTCCTTTGTTCATCTGGAGTGAGATCACATATTGCATTCCTCAGATGTTTAGCATCAAAACAGTTGAAGTGCAGTGGTATCCACAGAGGAAAATACCTATGAAAACATGTTACTATAAAATACTTTGAGAACAACTAGAGGCTCTCAAGTGCCTGTATAGCTCACTTAGTCCATGGCTGACATAGACAGTGCAAATTTCTACAATGTTAAAGGGTCTCATTTTCTGGTATGTTTATAGTAGATCTTGATGATCCTTGATGTAAAATGGCACAATGTTTCACAGAAGATCTTTGATATCCATTTCCCATAGGGCTCTTTGTTTAATTATGTTCCCTGCTGGTGGCCATTTTGGATAACTGTACCATCACAGAAACCACTAACTTTGAAGGGGACCACTGAGGGATTGTTGTGCTTAATTTGGATTAAAATGTTTTAAGAAGTTTTAAAAGACAAGATCTTTCAATGCATTTCTCAAAGGGTCCATTGTTAAACTATGTTCCCTGCTGGCAGCCATCTTGGAGGAAGCAGAGACAACTAGAGGCTCAGATATGAATCTTGTATCGCTCACCTGACAAAGATGCCTCTAAACCATGCCTATATGCTGATGACTTAAAATGTTTTCCTTATATAGGGTCTAATGTTCAGCTATGTTCTCTACTGGAATCCAATTTTATCAGATCCAATATTGAAACTAGAAAAACTGTGAGCAAAGCTCACTGATATATACCCCTGCTCCACCATTTGATAATCAATCAAATCAAATTCTAAATTAGAAGATGCAAATCCACATTATGTCACAAAGATGTCAAAGTTTCATGAAAAACTATTCAGTGGTTCAAGAGGAGTAGTGGATAAGAGATGGGTACCCACTAATGTAATGTACTGTCAAAGTCCATGTTTTGCTATGGGAAACCCCAAAAATCAATAAAAATCAAATTATGAAATAGGAGGTGCACATCCATATGCTGTTATAAAGACTGTGTTAAAGTTTCATGAAAATCCATTCAGTGGTTCAGGAGGAGTAGCGGATAAAGAGATGGGTACCCCCTTGTAATGTATTGCAGAGTTCATGTTTTGCTATGGGAAAGTCAAGAAATCAATCAAATCAAAATCTGAAATAGGAGGTGCATATCTACATTATGTAACAAAGACTGTGTTTAAGTTTCATGAAAATCTATGCAGTGGTTCAGGAGGAGTAGCGGATAAGAGATGGGTACCCCCATGTGTACATGCAATGTGATGGCAAAGTCCATGTTTGGCTATGGGCAACCCCAAAAGTCAATGAAATCAAATTCTGAAATAGGAGGTGCACATCTACATTATGTCACAAAGACTGTGTTAAAGTTTCATGAAAATCTATTCAGTGGTTCAGGAGGAGTAGCGGATAAGAGATGGGTACCCCCATGTGTACATGTAATGTAATGGCAAAGTCCATTTTTGGTAATGGGAAACCCCAAAAATCAATCAAATCAAATTCTGAAATAGAAGGTGCACATCTACATTATGTCACAAGGACTGTGTTAAAGTTTCATGAAAATCTATTCAGTGGTTCAGGAGGAGTAGCGGATATGAGATGGGTATCCCCATGTGTAACGGACGGACGGACGGACGGACGGACGGACACCCCCATCACTATATACCCCCCACTTTTCAAGCGGGGGGTATAATAAGGCCTAAAAACAAAGTTGTGTGTTTAGGGTAACACGACCCTACCTAAAATTTTATGCCTACCCTGATTTTTTTTGCCTATTTTACAACAAGCACTGTTAAAGTCAGAAATGTTCACCCATTACTACAATGTAAACAAGATTGCTACGCTTGGCTATGTGTCCCCCTCTGCTGAATTAAAGTGGGAATGCAATGTGTTACAAGGTAAATGGAAATTTAGGTACTATAGAGGTACTATTGTATTGCGTCCACAAAGTGGACCTGTCTTGCAGTATGCATTAAGTCGATAAAGTCCCAAAACGCCCCAAAAAAAATTGTCGAATCAAAATGGCGGAAAAATATGATCAAGTACATATGGTGCAAAACAATCATACAAAATTTCAGCAAAATCTGTACAGTGGTTTCTGAGGAGTTGCTTCCACAAAGTGGACCTAAAGTTTTCCTATGTTGTAGTATGCATCATGTCAATAAAGTCCCATAACTCAGTAAAATTTTTCGAATCAAAATGGCGGCATAATATGATCCACTACATAAGGTGGCAAACAACCAAGCAAAATTTCAGCAAAATCCCTTCATTGGATTTAGAGGAGATATGTCCACAAAGTCTTCCTATGTTGCAGTATGCATTAAGTCGATAAAGTCCCATAACGCCAGTAAAATTTGTCGAATCAAAATGGCGGCATAATATGATCAAGTACATATGGTGGCAAATGTTAAACAAAATTTCAGCATAGTCTATTCAGTGGTTTCCGAGGAGTTGCGCCCACAAAGTATTCCTAAGATGTAGCATGCATTAAGTCCATAAAGTCCCATAACTCCTGTAAAATTTGTCAAATTAAAATGGGCGGCAGCTATGATCAACTACAGTTGGTGAAAAACAATCATACAAAATTTCAGCAAAATCTGTCCAGTGGTGTAAGAGGAGTTGCACCCACAAAGAACGTGACACATGGACACACGGAAGTACAGACGCAGACCATTACTATGTCCCTCCGTCGCAATGCGGCCTGGGACAAAAAAAAATCTACCTACCCTACCTGACTTTAAAAACCATGTTACCCCAAACACACAATTTAATTTTTTAGGCCTACCTATTGTTAAGATCTTTCCATACATTATACTCCAATACATTTAAGTTAAGTTTGCTTTTAATGGTTTCAGAGAAGATAACTAGAGGCTCAGAGACTGAGCCTGTATCGCTCACCTGACAAAATGCTTCTATGCCATGCATGACCAAAAAAGATGTATTTTACCAATGAGATCTAATGTTAAGCTATGTTCTCGATTGGCATTAGTGTTTTTTGTCTGATCCTATTGAAATGAGTAATCTTTGCAAAGGACCTTTAATACATCATTCCAATCCAGTTTAGTTAAATTTGCTTGAATAGTTTCAGAGAAGATAATGAAAAGTATGTTTTTCACATACCACGGGCACGCTACAATGTTCAACTATCTTCTGCACTGGAGGCCATGTTTTTTGTCGGTTCCAATAATGAGCAAATTTTGTAAAGTACCTTCCGTACATCATTCCTGTAAAGTTTGGTTGAATTTGCTTCAGCCTTTTCAGATCAGAAGATGAAAATGTGATTTTTCCCCATAGGGTCCATTCCGCGCTGGCGGCCATGTTATTTATCAGATCGGAACAAAATGAACAATCTTTGTAAAGGACCTTCCATATGATTCCTGTAAAGTTTGGTTGAATTTGCTTCAGTGGTTTCAGAGGAGTAGATGAAAATGTGATTTTCCCATAGGGTCCTATGTTAAACCATGTTCCATGCTGGCGGCCATATTTTTCATCGGATTGGAAGGAAATGAGCCATCTTTGTTCAGGACTTTAAGTATATCATTCCTGTAAAGTTTGGTTCAATTTGGTTTAGCCTTTTCAGAGCAGAAGATGAAAATGTGATTTTTCCCATAAGGTCCAATGTTAAACCAAAGTTCCGCACTGGTGGCCATGTTTTTTATCGGATCAGAACGAAATGAGCAATCTTTGTAAAGGACCTTCTATATATAATTCCTGTAAAGTTTGGTTGAATTTGCTTTAGTGGTTTCAGAGGAGTAGATGAAAATGTGATTTTCTCATAGGGTCCTTTGTTAAACCATGTTCAGTGCTGGCCGCCATATTTTCATCTGATTTGAACGAAATGAGCAATCTTTGTTTAGGACCTTTAGTACATCATTCCTGTAAAGTTTAGTCCAATTTGCTTCGGCTTTTCAGAGCAGAAGATGAAAATGTGATTTTTCCCATAGGGTCCAATGTTAAACCTAAGTTCCATGCTGGCGGCCATGTTTTTTATCGGATTGGAACAAAATGAGCAATCTTTGTAAAGGACCTTCCATACATCATTCCTATAAAGTTTGGTTGAATTTGCTTCAGTGGTTTCAGAGGAGAAGATGAATATGTAAAAAGTTTAACGGACGGACAGACGGACGGACAGATGGACGGACGCCAAGTGATGGCAAAAGCTCAAACTGACCCTTCGGGTCAGGTGAGCAGTGAGTAATAAAAATAGGTACCCTTTGATGTAAATGTCAATATAAAATGACTAAGTTCCAAAGTCAAAAAAAATGGGAAAAAAATTCAAAATAATTCTTTAAAGTCAGGTACACATCTTCAATATATATAGAAACATTCTGTGAAGGTTCAAAGATCTAAGTTTAAAACTGTAGGAGGAGTTGGTTTCACAAAATTGGTATCTCATTTTCCCCGCTCGCCACACATCCGCCCACCAACCTGACATTCACCATACTATAACCAGGATTTGCACTGTGTGCATCCCCACCAAAAATGAAAATTTTCCCACAGGGTCCTATGTTAAACTATGTTCAACACTATAAGCTGCCATATTAATCCACAAGTCTGGTCATAACCCCTCCCGAGCATGACCCCTCCCTTGCTCACAAACCTTGCATCAATCGATGTGTTTATTATGTGCCCTCATATGTGTCCTCTGTTGTCTTTAAGTGTTTGTGTACACATGTAATATGTAGCAATAATGCTAACCTAGTAAACCGACAACACCCTGACTAATTGCAGCTAACAAAACCTGACTGATATCAGTCAGAAAGCTGTAAGTATACCATGCTAGGCTTGGTTCCTCCTGTTCTGAATGTGGCCTCCGCTTAACACTTAGTAGCCAGACCAGGCCCCGAACAGATGCAGACGCAGCCGGAATCTCGTTTAGCAACCAGTGATGGAATGTCTGTGATGAACATATGAAGAAAGACAGGTTTGGGAGAAAGACCACAGTTTAATGTTTTTCATAATATTAAAACAAATGACAATAATTTGAAAAACAAGACAAAATGAATTTAAAATCTGTGGTATTCCA
>MJUU01071700.1:90515-103988 GCA_002080025.1 Modiolus philippinarum
TTCTCTAGTTAGAGTACGACATGTGGACGAAAATTGCAATTTCAAGCTTTTTTGAAATAATCAAAGTCCTATAACTCTGTAACGAAAAATCCAACAACAAAATAAAATGATAGGGAGCTTCCTCTCGTCATACCCAACAATCCTGCAAAGTTTCAAGAAAAATGATTACAGCATTCTCTAGTTAGAGTACGACATGTGGACGAAAATTGCAATTTCAAGCTTTTTTCAAATAATCAAAGTCCCATAACTCTGGAACGAAAAATCCGACGACAAAATAAAACGATAGGGAGCTTTCTCTCGTCATACCCAACAATCCTGCAAAGTTTCAAGAAAAATGATCAAATGATTCTCTAGTTAGAGTACGACATGTTGACAAAAATTGCAATTTCAAGCTTTTTTTCAAATAATCAAAGTCCCATAACTCTGGAACGAAAAATCTGACGACAAAATAAAACAATAGGGAGCTTCCTCTCGTCATACCCAACAATCCTGCAAAGTTTCAAGAAAAATGATCAAAGCATTCTCTAGTTAGAGTACGACATGTGTACGAAAATTGCAATTTCAAGCTTTTTTCAAATAATCAAAGTCCTATAACTCTGGAACGAAAAATCTGACGACAAAATAAAATGATAGGGAGCTTTCTTCCATCATACCCAACAATCATGCAAAGTTTCAAGAAAAATGTTCAGAGCGTTCTCTAGTTAGAGTACGACGTGTGGACGGACGGACGGACAGACTGACGGACGGACACCGGTATACCATAATACGTCCCGTCAAAGACAGGGGTATAAAAAATGAACTTGTATATATTAATTTACCGGATAGTCTAAACAGGTCTTGCTTTTGATTGTTATGTACTTTAAGAAAAGCTTTGTTGGACGACATCCTAAAGTTCTTCTACCAATAAATTTTTCACAGAACATTTCATTCATATTCTGTCGACTGCTTACAATCCTTTTTATACTGCCTTCCTGAAAAAAAGTAAATATACATCATTAACACAATATATGTAACTTGATAATATATTCACAGAAAATTTCAAAGTACGATTTTAAGCATTTTTTAGGGATTTTTTTCCGAAGCACATTTTCCAAAAAGAATGTCATACTGAGCAATTAAACAAATATTGTGATATTAAAGTTAGGCAAAATGAATCAATTTCTCAGCTTTAGTTGGAGGGACTAATTAAAAATTTAGTACTCAGCCTCAACATATTTAGCTTTATGCAACTCCTATTGGTTATGTTATTCCTGCTTTATAAGTTATGGACTTACAACAAACTGAAATACAAAAAGAATTTTTTTTTTTTTTTTAAAGTTATTATCATATAAGCACGGCCACCAATCGCGCTAAATCATATCCAAATGATATGAAAACAATTTCGTTAGCGGGACTTCCGGATATGCGTTGCCGGGACATTTTCTCTGCACCTCGAAGGTAAATCGTCTTTATTTTCTACATTATCGGACTGTTATTTAAAAAAGGCGAATGTCATTCGATGTGTTCTCATGATTCCTACCTTAACTGAAAACTACTGCAACAATGTCAGTGTGATACGGACGCTAGAACTTTTATTCTGAGATAAGCCTCGTTGAAAGCATCGGGTATGGACGAAATAACGCATCGAACTCAATGGTTCGACTATATTGGTGAACTTTAGTTGAATAAATGTGTTTTAATAGTCTACAAGAACAAACAGATAAGTCTTCGTTAATCTTAAAACAGTATATTGCATAAAATCTCTGAAAAATACACATACTCTGCGTTAGCGGTACCAGACATGAGTTAGCGGTATCGAGTATGAGTTAGCTAACAAGTGGAAATACATACGCGGGTTACTGTCATAAGATTGTTTTCGTTTGAACTATCATTCCATTTTTCACGAACTCTTTTGCGTATCACCATATACAATGAGAAAAGTCCTAAGGACTTACTCTTTAACTGTGTATTTGTTTTTGGGTTTTTTTTTTTGTTGTTGTTGTTTTTTTTTTTTTGCTAAGATACAACATTTTTCAGTTCCACTGTCTTATAATATTTTTTAATCAATGGTCGCCGTTTAGTTTATGTGATGATTATTTTATTTCAGGTTTTATTATGAGTATCTATAGGAGGAAGAAAACCGTTCACAATCCTTTTACAATGCAAAGAAGCGTAGCATACTAATGTAGCGCTTAAAATCTGTTATAAAAAACACTGAAAAATAACCTGGATATCGTTCATGAACTCTAATGCGAAGTGCATTTAAACCGGTTTATCACAAGGAATCAATTCACCAGCATACCAGCAGATATTGCGGGGGGAAGCATATATGCTTGGGGGGGGGAGGGGGTTGACAATTTTTGAATGGTTGTCTGGAGAAAAGGTAAGTTTGCACATTATTCAAACGCAATAGTGTAATAATGCTATATACCACGGAACCCAGCAATGAATAGGCTACACGATGGTCAACAGAATAAAGATCCACACACTGTAGTTTCTTTGAACACTTTGACATAATTTCAAACTTTCAGGTCAAAAACGATATTTTCTAAAATGTTACATTTCCAACATGTATATGAATGCTTTCCACCCGCAATATCTGCTGGTACGCTGTGAATTCGTTATTTATATTATATTTCAATGATTAAAGAAATAATTCTTGGCAAGTATTTGGTTATTTTAAATTTAGCCGTGGATTGGGTCCTTATATCCAAATTTAAATCAGAGCGTTAGCAAGGGTTAAATTTACGAATATAAAGGTCCAGCCAAGGTTAAGTGATCTTAAATGACAATAACCATATACCTGCCATGAAATATTTCGATTCTAGTATGACAGAAAATGGAACTTTCCATTCTGAAGCGACCCAAGAGAAGGCTTCCCACCCCAATTGCTGTCTGTGTCTATGACTTCATAATGCACAATCTGACGTTTCCAAACAATTCAAATCGTAACAAGACAATACACATTTAAGTGTCTGAATGGAAGTTAAAAACTGTTCTTAACCTTTATTTTTTTCATAAACTAAGTTTCAAAAATAAATGTTTTTCATCCCGTTTACTCATATTCTGATACCATTTGAGCATGTGCGAAATATATGGTTATCGAGTATCAAACTGGTTGACTATTTACAAGAGTCATGTTAGAATTGCCTTCAGTTATAGAAAATTCGTCTTTTGACTTATGCAGATGATTCTACTTTACATAGAAAAAGTTATTTTGTAAATGATTTTAATATTAAACTATAAAACATATTGACATGAAAAATTGGTGCTCAGAAAATAGTATGAAGCTTAATCTGTATGCAAAATGTAAAGTAATAATCATTAGATCGAGAGAAAATGTATAATGCGAATATCAAATAAAATTGACAACTGAAAAATTATCGGGTCTTGTTATTGGTAGTAATTTAATATGGACAGGTCATACCATAAGTATCTCGGCAAGTGCGAAATAGAATCAATTTGCATAAAAAATACGTAAATTTTTACCAACGCATACTGTATATATGAATTATATATTTTTATTCTTATATATTATTTCATTTTGATTATCGTTGTGCAATTTGGGGAAATTGTAATAAAATGGGCTGAAAAGCTAAATAAAATCTTAAAATCAGAAAAAGTTACATGTATATTAGAAAGACAATTTCCCAACATTGTACAACAATAATCAAAATGAGGTAATTTATAAGAACGAAAATATATAATTCGTATTTATAGTTTGGGGGAAAAATAAGTATCGTGAAGTATTGAAATAACAAAAACTATTTTCTATATCTAAAGGCAAATCTTTGATACATTATATAAATAACAAATGTCCCAAAACTGACCCCTGTTGTAAACCGGTAAATTGACCCATGTTGTACTTCGGTTTTAATGCACTTCACATCATATTTCATGAATGATGTCCATGTTATTTCTTGGATTTTTTTTCATATCGGATTATAAGACTTCAATATTAACATACCCCGCTGCCTTGTATTGTACCAGAAACATTGAAAACTTTCCGTTTCCTTTTATTGATATCCATAATAAAACTTGAAATAAAAACACCTTCCTTTCATAAATTAAATGGTTTAAGACCATTAATTAAGAATTATTTTATATCTATACAATTTCTCAGTGTCAAAAAATCAAAACATGAAGAAGGTAAAACCAAACAAATGTATCTGTGCAAAATGACCAAATGCTCAGTCATAGATTAAGTTGCTTGACATTTCTATTCAATCTAATACGACAAAAGTTCGTACAACTTCTGTCCTTGTATATTATGGTCATGTGCTGTTAAAAAATCGATAAAATATCTGAAATGATAGTACAAACGAAAACAGTTATATATGACAGACATCCGTGTACGTATTTCTGTTGGTTAGCTAACTCATACTCGATACAGCTAACTCATATCTGGTACCGCTAACTCAGAATATGTGTATTTTACGTGTAATTTACTGTTTTAAGATAAACGAAAACTTGTTTGTTTGTTCTTGTAAACTATTAAAACATGTTTATTCAACTCAAGTTCATCAATGTAGTCGAACCATTTATTTCGAGGCATTATTTCGTCCGTTCCCAGTGATTTCAACGAGGNTTGTTGCAGTAGTTTTCAGTTAGGAACCATGAGAACACATCGAATGACATTCGCCTTTTTCAAATAATAGTCCGATAATGTAGAAAATAAAGACGATTTACCTTCGAGGTGCAGAGAAAAAGTCCCGGCAACGCATATCCGAAAGTCCCGCTAACGAAATTGTTTTCATATCATTTGGATATGATTTAGCGCGATTGGTGGCCGTGATAAGGACTCCAATGGAAATAAGCATTCACACTACCATGACATATCCTTGGAATGATGTCAGATTACTTTGTATATCTATATCTTATAATTGTGCTAATTTGTTTTACACATTTTTAATTTGGACTGGTGAATATGATGTCATTCCAAAACAAATTTTACCTTTACCATTCTTTGGAGAGCAGGATATATATCTTGTAAGGTTTATATCTTAACAAACATCATATTTTTCTTTTTCCACCAATGTCCCATATTTTTTATGCTTTTTATGTACATGTATGAGAATAATACTCACAGACAGCATATTAAGAATATAACTGAATAACACATAGTTTGAACCAGTAGTTTTAAATTTTCCAGTCAATACAGCACCAATATTTTTAATCAACTCTATAATCCTTCCTCCTTTAACATAATGTGAAAAAAGCCTTATTGTACGGTAACAGCTTGCTTGTGGATCAAACATCCCCAGATCTACAAAAAAAATGAACATCACATTTTCAAAACCTGGAACTATTATGGCAGATTCCGTGGAGCATTAAAACGTTACATTTACAATTCAAGCAATTTACACCCAAAGACAATAGTGACCAATTTTGATTCAAGTCACTGTCTGAAGAGAAGATGTGTGAATGAGTTTGTCTACAAATATGGCATATGTGTGCACCTTCATGAAACTCTCATCATTTCCAAATTACATATCAAATATGAACACCCTAGCACTTAACGACTATACCTTCCAGAAGCAGGGTAAAACTTTTTTTTAAAAAATGCCCTCAGGGCAAAGTGAAGGTCAAAATCGTCTAAAATTTGGTACCTCTAAAAAGCTCTCATCACAGAAGGTCAAGTATCAATATGAATAGCAATAATGACAACCTTCTAGAAGCATGGTTAAAGTTTTTAAAAGAATACCCTCAGGGTAAGGTCAAAGTTAAAATGTCTAGAAATATGGTACCACTGAAAGCTCTCATCAAATGCAAGTTAAATAACAAATGTAAACGCCCTAGAATGTAATGCCCAGCTCATAGAAGAAAGATTAAAGCTTTTTAATTGCCCCCAGGGCAATATCAAGGTCAAAATGTCTACAAATAATTGATAGAAATTTGGTAGGTAATGAAACTGATCATCTGACATTGGTAAGCTGTTTTTAAGATGTGTTCACTTATTTTTCTTCAGAGTTTGCGAGTTTGATCAGTTGCAATAAATCTAGGGGATCATGCAACTACTTTCTCATAGGATCCAATGTTAAACTATGTTCCCGGCTGATAGTCATCTTGGGAAAGGTGCAAACCTGAAAAACAATTTTCTTGAAGACTGGAGAGACAACAAAAGGACTTTTGTGCCAAGTTTGGTTAGAACTGGCTTGGTAGTTTCAGAGAAGATGTTTACCCAAAGGGTCCATGGTAAACTATGCTCACCTCAGGCAGCCATCTTGAATCAGGTTTGAACCTGAAGTGGACCACCCAATGACTATAAGATTGTTTCCAATTGCTTTAGTAGTTTCAAAAGACAATATTTCTTAATATGTTTTCCCAGAGGGTCCAATATTAAACTATGTTCCTAGCTGATAGTGCTTACCTGATAAACAACTTTTTGGACAGAATAACCTAAGGACTATTGTAGCCAAGTTTGGTTTCAATTGGCTCAGTATTTTCAGAGAAGAAGATTTCTGAATATGTTTTCCCATAGTGTCCAAGGGTAAACTATGCACCCAGTTGCCAGCGTTCTTGGATAAGGTGCAAACCCCAGGGAAAAAGAAACTTTTTGTAGGGGACAACTTTAAGGTGGCCAAGTTTGTCTCAAACTGGCTTAGTAATTTCAGAGGAGAAGATCTTTGAATATGTTTTCCCATGTAGGGTCCTATGTTAAGCTATGTTCCCCACTGGTGGCCATTTTGGATAAAGTACAAACATGAAAAAAATCTTTTTGTAGGGAACATTCATGGACTTTTGTAAGAAAGTTTGGTTAAAATTGGAACAGATGTTTCAGAGGAGAAAATTTTTTTAAAGTGTTCCCTATGGACTTATGTTAATCTACGTTCCCTGCCTGTTGGATAAGGTGCAAACCTGAAATACAGCAATTTTGTAGAAGACCACTAAATGGCCATGTTTGGTTCCAAATGACCCAGTAGTTACAGAGCAGAAGTTCTCTGAATTTGTCTTCCCATAGGTCCAATGTTACCCCATGTTCTCAACTGGTGGCTTTCTTGGACAAGTTTCATACCTGAAAACACATTTTTTGCAGGGGACCACTTAAGGACTATTGTGGCCAAGTTTGGTTCGAGTAGGCTCAGTAATTTCAGAGAAGAAAATCTCTGAATATGTTTTCCCTAAGGGTCTAATGTTTAACTATATGTTCCCTGCTTGAAGCCATCTTGGATAAGATGTAAACCTGAACAAGAGGCTCTCAAGGGCCTGTATGGCTCACCTGGTCCTTGATTAACATAGACATTTTATGTTAAAGAGCCCATATATATAGTTAAACTAAAGTTCCAATATGCATACTTAGTTTAAGAGGAGAAGACCTCTGTCAGTGTTTCCCATGGGGTCCAATGTTCAACTATGTTCCCTGCTGGCTGCCATCTTGGATAAAGTGTTAACCTAAAAAAAACAATTTTCTTTTCAGGGGTCCACATAAAGACTGTTTTTACCAAGTCTGGTTCCATTTCAGTAGTTTCAGAGGAGAAGATCTTTGAATGTGTTTTCCCATAGGGTACAATGTTAAAACTATGTTCCCCACTGGTGGCCATCTTGGATAGCAAACTGACCTTAAAAACACCTTTTTTGCAAGAGACCACCCAAGGACTACTGTGGCCATGTTTGGTTCCAATTGGCCAAGTAGTTTCAAAAGAGAAGATCTTTGAATGTGTTTTCTCATAGGGTCCAGTGTTAAATCTATGTCCCCTTCTTGCTGCCAAGTTGGATGTAGTGCGATCCTGAAAAACACCTTTTTTGTAAGGGACCACCTAAGGACTATTGTGGCAAAGTTTGGTACCAATTGGCTCAGTAGTTTCAGAGAAAAAGATGTTTGAAAGTGTTTTCCCCATAGGGTCCAATGTTGAAACTATGTTTCCCGCTGGCGGCCATCTTGAATATTGCGCTGACCTGAAAAACACCTTTTTTGCAAGGGACCACCCAAAGACTGTACTATTGTGGCCAAGTTTAGTTCCAATTGGCAAAGTAGTTTCAGAGGAGAAGATTTTTGAATGTGTTTTCTTATAGGGTCCAATGTTAAAACTATGTCCCCTTCTGGCTGCAATGTTGGATGTAGTGCGATCCTTTAAAACATCTTTTTCGTAAGGGACCACCCAAGGACTATTGGACTATTGTGGCCAAGTTTGGTACCAATTGGCACAGTAGTTTCAGAGGAGAAAATCTTTGAATATGTTTTCCCATAGGGTCCTATATTAAATCTATGTCCCCCGCTGGCGGCATGTTGGGTGTAGCATGATCCTGAAAAACACCTTTTTTGTAAGGGACCACCCATGGACTATTGTGGCCAAGTTAAAAAATGGTACCAATTGGCTCAGCAGTTTCAGAGAAAAAGATCTTTGAATGTGTTTTCCCATAGGGTCCAATGTTAAAACTATGCTTCATGCTGGTGGCCATCTTGGATATCACACGGACCTAAAAAACACCTTTTTTGTAAGGGACCACCCAGGATTATTGTGGCCAAGTTTGGTTCCAACTGGCCCAATAGTTTCAGAGGAGAAGATCTTTGAATGAAAAGTTTACGCTGGATGGACGGACGAAGGATGCAAAGTGATGGCAAAAGTTCACCCTGGCATTAGCCAGATGGGCTAAAAAAATTTTTTTGCAGTGGACCACTCAGAGACTATAATGGTGAAGCTTGTTTCAAATTTGTTTAGTAGTGTCAAGAGAAAATTTTCCCATAGGGTCCAATGATTAACTATGACCTCTACTTGAGGACATATTGGATAAGGTGCAAACCTGAAAAACAACTTTTTTGAAGAGACAACCCAAGGACTATTGTGGCCAAGTTTGTTTCTAATCAACTCAGTAGTTTGAAAGGAGAAGATTTTTAACCAGAGGCTCCCAGGTGCCCGTATCGCTCACCTGGCTTTCATTTGCCACAATCAAGCAAACATTGTAAGTTATACAGTTGATCTTCAGTCTCTCAAACTTTGGTAGCTTGAACACCACCAATATCTTGAACTGTATTTAAAGTCTGATCATGTTTTACTACATTTCTTTGTTAGGCTTTTTTTGACAAAAAAGGTTCTTGCTAAGGACCAAATTTGACACCAGTTTTGAAGTTGAGACATCATTTTGTAAATGGCTGTCAACAACCATTTTTAACACCATATTTTTAAGTTACAACATCAATATCTATTTGGAAACAAAATTTCATTGAAATCTGACAATGTTGAATTTTCCTGACTTTTTTTGCTGCCCTTTTAAAAATTATTTGTTGGCAGTCAACAAACAATTTTCAACACCAGTTTTTAAGGTAGCGACATCAATAATCTATTTGGTAACCAAATTTCATTGCAATTGGACATTTTCCTGCCTTTTTGCGGTAATTTTGAAAATGGCGGTCAACGAACAATTTTCAACACTGGTTTTGAAGTCGCAACATCAATATCTATTTGGAAACCAAATTTTATTGAAATCTGATAATTTTGAATTTTCCTTCCTTTTTTGGTGGCCATTTTGAAAATGGATGTCAATCAACAATTTTTAACATCTTGAAGTTGGAACATAAATACCTATTTCGAAACCAAATTTCATTGAAAACAGACAATGTTGCATTTTCCTGCCCTTTTGGGGGCCATTTTGAAAATGGCAGTCAACGAACAACATGGGTTTTGAAGTTGCGACATCAATATCAATATGTATTTGGAAACCAAATTTCATTGAAACCAGACAATGTTGAATTTTGCTGCCTTTTTGGCAGCCATTTTGAAAATGGTAGTCAAAGAACAATTTTCAACACCAGTTTTGAAGTCGCAACATCAATATCTATTTGGAAACCAAATTTTATTGAAATTGGACAATGTTGAATTTTCCCACCTTTTTTTGGCGGCCATTTTAAAAGGGCAGTCGACAAACAATTTTTAACATCAGTTTTGAAGTTGCGATATCAATACCTATTTGGAAACCAAATTTCATTGAAATCGGACATTATTGAATTTTCCCCCTTTTTTGGCGGCCATTTTAAAATGGCAGTCAACAAACAATTTTCAACACCAGTTTTGAAGTTGCAACATTAATATCTATTTGGAAACCAAATTTTATTGAAATAGGACAATGTTGAATTTTCCTGCCTTTTTTTGGCGGCCATTTTGAAAATGGCAGTCAATGAACAATTTTCAACACAAGTTTTGAAGTCATCACAGCATGGCAAACATTTCAATAATTTACACTTAACCTTTATCATCTAAAGTTTTGGAAATAAAAGATGAAAAATACGAAAATTTTTAAAATTCTGTGAAAAAAGGGCAATAATGCCTACAAGGGTTTTTGGATTTTCTTCAAAATTTCAGAGTGGGTAGATCTTGATATGCTAAACATTTTTGCAATTTACACTTGATCTCTATCTGTTACACTTTTTGAAATAAAAAATGCAAAAAATTTGAAAATTTTACGGAACAAAAGGCTCTCAAGAGCCTGTATCGCTCACCTGGGTCATGGCTGACAGAATAAGTCAAAATAATCACAAGGTTTCAGGTTCTCATTTTCAAATTTGTTTATTGACAGTTTATGGGTCTCATTTTGAAGTTTGCTGATGTTATATGATCCAAAATTAAACTATGTTCCCCACCGGCAGCCATTTTTGATGGGGCGTAGACCAACTGTCACCTTTCTTGAAGAAGACCATGTAAGGATCATTGTGCCTCACTTTGGTTCCAATTGGCATAGTATTTTCAGAGGAGATCTTTAAATGATTTCACATGGGGTCCAAGGTTAAACAATGTTCCCCGCTGACTGCCATCTTGGATGCTATGCGGACATGCCAGACACATTTTATGAAGGGGACNCGCAGTGGTTTCAGAGAAGATCTTTGAATGCTTTCCCATAGGGTCCAATGTTAAACCGCGTTCCCTGCTGGCGGCCATCCTGGATATGATACGAACTTGCCAGACATTTTTTTTTAAAAGGGGCCACCTAAGGACCATTGTGCCCAAGTTTGGTTTCAATTGGCCTAGCGATTTCAGAGAAGATGTTTGAATGAAAAGTATACGATGGACGGTTCGGACCACTGACACAGTGATGGCAAGAAGATCACCATGATAGCCATGCAGGTCAGTTGTAAAGTTATGCAAGCATTGAAATTAAGATGCTACTTCATTATTTATCTGAGAGAGACTTTTTTATTAGCTTTTATTTATCTGATAGCATTTGCATCGTGGGCATTCAAAAATTACCACATGACAAGAAATACACGACTTGACAGATCTAGTTTTATTTATTTTTACTTGATTTCATTTTTGTTTTCAAAAATGCCAATTTCTTCTCTTATACACTGCTCACAACATGTTTGGGTACCTTTCACATTTATGATAGTGGCCTAATCAGACTGTCTATACAATTATTATTAAATTGTGAAATAAGTATAGTTTATGAAAGTATTTTTGCAAAAAAATGTAAAAATTTGTACAAAAACACTTTTTTGTTCTTGATTATTTAACAAATAATTATTTTTAATAAAGTGATTGCAGGGAATTTCTCTAAAACTTAAAAGAGAAAAGTAAACCAAAGAAGATTTGAAAACAAAATTTAAAGGGAAATAACCCATAACCATATGGCATTGAAAAAAAGGGGTTTTTTTTGGTGAAACAGAGTCAATAACTACAACACAGGCAGTTGGATTTTCTTCAAAATTTCAGAGTAATTGATCTTGATATGCTGAACATTTTTGCAATTTACACTTATCACCTCTATCTGTTGCAGTTTTTGAAATAAAAAAAAATGCATAAATTTTGAAAATTTTACGGAAAAAGGGATGTAACTCTGAGACGGGCTTTCTGATTTTCTTCATAATTGCAGGGAGATGGATCTCGTCATTCTGAACAATTTTACTCCTGTCAGATTTGTCAGATTTTTCAAAAAAAGTTTACAACAGACAGACGACAGACGCCAAGTGATGGCAAAAGCTCACCCTGGCATAGCCAAGTGAGCTAAAAAGGGCTATAACTCCAAGATGGGTCTTAAGATTTTCTTCAAAATTGCACGGTATGTAGATCTCATCATACTGATCATTAATACTCAATGTCAGATTTTTGATATCTGTAAGGGTTTTTGAGTTATTGGCCAAAAACTGCAATTTACCCCTATGTCCTATTTTTAGCAATTGCGGCCATGTTGTTTGAACAGCCGACTAATCGAACACAATTTTGAAAGTGCAAAAGCTCTCATGTCCTTTTAGACAAGGTGAGCTAATAAAATGTTTACCATGGACAGTTAGAGGGTCAGGGATAGAAACCGATGCAAAGTGATGGTAAAAGCTCATCCTGGCTCTAGCCAGGTGAGCTAAAAGGTAATATTTGAGATTAACTGAGCACTGGTTAGTCATGTAAATAGAGCATGATTAACTGAGTATCAATAGCAAACAAGAGGCTCTCAAGAGCCTGTATCGCTCACCTGGATTCTGGCTTAGATAGACAGTCTTTGTTAACTGATCTAAATTAAAGAATGGTTCCATTTTGCCAAGTGGTCTCAGCAGACAAGAGTTGGGTTCAAGTTTGGTTCTTTTTTCTGCAGGGGACAACCAAGGACTTGTGGCCAAGTATGGTTCTCATTGGCTAAGCCGTCGCAGTTAAAAAGATCTTTGAACGTGTTTTCCCATATTGCCCAATGTTTAACTATGTTTATTACTGGCATCTATCTTTGATATAGCACCTGACATGAAAAACACCTTTTTTGTAGGGGACCACCTAAGGACTATTGTGGCAAAGTTTGGTTCCAACTGAATCAATAGTTTTAGAGGAGTAGATCTTTGAATGTGCTTTCCCATAGGGTCCAATATTAAAACAATGTTTCCTGCTGGCGGCCATCTTGAATATAGCATCGACCTGAAAAACATTTTTTTTGTAGGGGACCACCTCATGACTACTGTGGCCAAGTTTGGTTCTAATTGGCTCAGTAGTTTCAGAGGAGAAGATCTTTGAATGTGTTTTCCCATAGGTCAAATGTTACAACAATATTACCCTCTGGCCGCCATCTTGAATATAGCATGGACCTTAAAACACACCTTTTTTAGGGGACCACCTAAGGACTATTAAGGCAAAGTTTGGCTACAATTGGTTCAGCAGTTTCAGAGGAGAAGATCTTTAAATGTGTTTTCCCACAGAGTCCAATGTTAAAACAATGTTTCCTGCTGGCAGCCATCTTGGATATAGGGCGCACTTCAAAAACACACTTTTTTTAGGGGACCACCAAAGGACTATTGTGACCAAGTTTGGTTCCAAATGGCTCAGCAGTTTCAGAGGAGAAGATCTTTGAATGTGTTTTTCCATAGGGTCCAATGTTAAAACAATGTTTCCCGCTGGCAGCCACCTTGGGTATAGCGTGTACCTGAAAAAACACCTTTTTTGTAAGGGACCACCAAAGGACTATTGTGGCCAAGTTTGGTTCCAATTGGCTCAGCAGTTTCAGAAGAGCAGATCTTTGAATGTGTTTTCACATGGGGTCAGATGTTCAAACAATGTGTCCCGCTGGCAGCCATCTTGGATATAGTGC